>CAJHQP010000966.1:0-139740 GCA_905132765.1 Moricandia arvensis
AAAAGACTTTTATATACACGGTTAAAAGTACCTAATCCTATTTTCACATCATAATCCTATTGTCATAAGGACACAATCTATATTACAAGTAATAGATAAATATAAAGAGATATATCATAATACTATTTGCTAACATGAATTGGTAGTAATAGTATAAGTAGGGAATATCTGGTCTGTGAGAGTTTTACGTATTACGGTATCAACGTCATTCTGCATGTGTCAGATAAATCGATGATCTTTTGGATTTTTGAATTTGATGGAGTATTTAAAATGTTTAGGTGGCAACTGGACTAAGTAATAATTAAAAGGACCTATTAGTACAATAGATAAGTATATTAGAAAGAAATCCTCAAGCAACGTAAAGGATTGTCGCCATTGTGGAGTGATACAACTTTTTTGCTGAAACCACCTCTGCTAATACCACGCTTAAGGAAATCTATGAAGAAGTCACCACGACCATTCATCTTGTAGTTGCTCTGAGCTATCTCTATGTTGCTATCGTTACAAAGTACATGTATCTTGAAATGTTTGTTTATTACATATCCTAAAGAAGTGGAGTCATGTTTGTCTACATGTCATTGTCACCAGTAGAACATCAAAAGATAACTCTAGTGAACCCTTTTCATTTCTCATACCTTAAGAGTTGCCATAGATATGAGAAGTGACAACCCAAGCTAGCTTGATGGTTTGAAAACTTTCATCAGTCCTGTATATTTGATTAATTCAAACTAGGGTGTAGCTTTGTGGGTTACTGAAACATGGACTGATAAAGAAAACCTCTGCACTTACCCAATACTATGAAAAATCGAATAAGAGACCCTAAGAAAAAGGGAAAATTGATAGGATCATGATTAAAATTTGCATTTGAGATCTATCTATGCATTCATTGACTTGGTTTATGTTATTTCTTACAGGTGACAGTCAAAGAGAGTCTAAAGTATCTACCCCGTGATCATGGTTTAAGAGATTCTCAAGTAAAGACTGATGATTGTTAAGTTTTCATTATATATGAAAACTGAAAACAAAAAAAAAGTTATTTGTTAAATGAAAAGAAAATTTGATGCTAGACATTTATTATAACCGTGCAATAAACATGGCCTAGCTAGCTAACCAAAGGAATAATGATTTTTGTGACATGTATTGATAAACAAACAAATATTTCTAGTTTTCCCACTCGCAAACTACAACATAGAATATAAAAAAGCAAAAGTATAGAGACATGCAATTCTTTAAAAGTGGAACTTGAATATATTATATATAGAAATAAGAACTTGATTTTCCAGAGATTTACACAAATGCAAAAACAAAAATGAGCAATACACAATTGATTAATAAGATGAATTAATCAGAAGCGATCGGGTTGATCAATAAGAGTTCCAATGTGCATTCACCAAAGTGCTCAGTCATGTACAGAGATTGTTGTTGCACCCAAAGTTGAACCCTTGTGCGTTGAGATTGTTGTCACACACAAAGTTAAACCCTTGTGCCCCATGTAAAGGTGTACAGAGATTGTTGTTGGTATACGGAGTCAACCCTTGGTCAAAGCTTGAAGAAAGAGAGTTGGGAAGTTGAGTAAAGGTAGAGGTTTCATGGTTAAACACAAAGACTGAGAATTTACTCTGATGATTGGAGGAACCGGTTGTTGAGGCATCACCACTCATGAGAAGATTCGTTAATGATCCTGTATGTTGTTGATGATCAGAAAGAGGATCCGGCGGACAAAAGTTCATCAATGGATCCTCCTCGACTAGTGAATAAGATAAGTCATTGAAGCCAGAAGAAACCGGAAAGTTGATGAGATTTTGTTCAGACATAACATCAAGACAAGGGCTCTGATCTGGCTCGGTCTGATGATGATCTTGGGAATCAAGAAGGTCACGGAACCTGTCTTGTAATGTAAGTAACTTATATTCCAAGGAACCCTTGAACTCTCCAACTTTCTTTGTGAACGTTGTGCGTTCGTTTGCGTTAGTAAGAGATCTTTTCTTCTCGTCGATGAGTTTCTTGTTACAGAACTGAGAGAGATTCGTATTCTTCTTCCGTTTTTCTCCCTCGCTCAAATTGTTATACCTCTCGAGAATGTCTCTGACTTGGGACTGATCTTGCGGCAAAGTGCTGACGAGATTACCTTCAAGATCGTAATGCAACACACAAATTTCGTTATCGCAGAGAATGGAAAGCTCTAACGCTTTCTTGAGCATAGTCTTCTCTCTTGACAACAAGTTTGTGTTCTTGAAACGTGTTTGGTTCCTGACAGTGAGCTTCTTGTTCTTCATCTTTGTCGTGGAAGAAGAAGATGATGAAAGAGAATCCATGGTTTACTGCAAAAAACAAAAGCTACGAGAGATTATACAGAGAGATGAAAAATTGTGAGTGATTAGTAGCGTGACCACGAAGGTTTAGGGCTGTGTATATTTATAGATTTTGATTATCGTTTGTTGATTTCCTTTTTTGATGTATTAAATGACTATACTTTCTTTAGATAATTTCCATTTTTGTCCATTTTATTATAGCCGTTGGGATTTTTTAACAGTGTTGTATACACTTTTAATAATTAAGTAATTAATTAATTCCATAAGTTTCCTATCTTTCATTCGTTAATCGGTGATATGTAGATTCGCAGATTACTGTTGCATCGTGTCAGATTTGATTTGATTTGATTTCTCCACTCGGTTACTTCGTACACATTATTTATTGTTAAATTGGTTTTTTTTTTTTTGAACACAACATATTCTTTCATTCATTAAACGATTACATGGATAAAAGCATCATCTAACATAAGATGTGTGATCCTTTTGGAAAATATAAGAGCAAAGTACAAGAAAGATAGAGACACAAGCTTAACCAAGCTTGATAAAGTGTCGAAGAAGATTCTAAAGGAGCCACTCGCGAATAGCTTCATGGACAAAGCATTACGCCCTTCAGATTTTCTAGACATAGAAATAGTCACTGTAAATCGTGACGTTGAACGCTCCACAACCTCGAGTTTCATCGGAATGATTATCGTTGTATCTTCAGGTCCCAAACGAACCCTTACACAAGATGACATACGGTTAGGAAAACGAATACACTCACTGGTTTTTAAGCCAAGAGGAAGGTACCTCTCATGGAGAGGATTTTTGGTGAAAATAATCACTCTTCTACAAAGAGAAGGAAGGAGGAGAACGATCTCTCACGGTCCCGGCATGAGAAAGTTTGACTAACCTTTTTTGTACTGAAAAAGATTAAGGGACTACAATCTTCAAGCTTTAAAAGACTCCGACCAAATAATGAAATTGGTTTAATAATTGCTCTTATCGGGTTTGACCAGTGCTGAGCTTTACTTGAAAGGCTTGGACTAAATCCAACGATTGTACCAAAGAGAAAGACAAGAACTTTTGAATCTAGCCTGCCAGGCTTGCTTAATGGGGATAAGCTCTCTAGCCACTCAAATAATTTTGACGGTGAAGAGTAAGAGCAAGATGAGTATAGCAGATTCAGTTGATGCTGGGAGCAGGCTACATGAGCAGGTGAAGATGGATTTCTGAAGTTCAGTAGTTGAAAGCTCCTCCACGAGGAGGAAGAGCACCGGATTCGTCGAGCTTTCAGGTCATGCCGCCATGTTGAACGTGGAACCCCACAAGCACATGTCTGATGATTACTTTTGGACTGTGAATAGCTCGAGATCAAAATAGATGGATGTTGAGTGCTAACGGCGATGTAGTTCAGAAGAAGCATCGGGTCGTCGTCGGAAAAGTAGATACGAGATGTTGTCGATGTGAAGATGGAGGTGAAGCTTCGTGAACGTTAATAAAAGGGCCCATGTCTTCACCATTGCTGGAGGACAAGAGGATGGGTTACTATTAATGGGCCAGGCCCATATTTCAAAGACTCCAGGGCTGACGTCACCACAGCATCCACCGGATTTGGGGTTTGTCATTGAGCAGCGGCACATGGCGGAGATATGAATCTTGAACTCGGCTGTAGGACAAATCAGAGATTCACTGGAGAACAAAACTTCGACAAGCCGTTCAAAAATTTGAGAAACGAAACAACGGCGGCTTGAGGAGATGGATCTGAAACCCAAAGGAAGTTGCAGAACCGTAGAAAAGGTGTCACTTGCGTGAACGCAAGCTTCCCGGGAACCCCCGGTAAAAAGATCAGTTTCAGTGAGCTCACCAAAGACCATGGACTCCGCCGCAGTCAGTGTCGAACTAGGTTCCGAAAAAGAAGGTTTGATAAAAGCATAAAAGGAAGCAAAAGGAGAGCTTAGATCGAAAGGACGCTTGAGCTGAGAGGAGAAGAGACGACGCCGGCGAGCTCGGGCTCCGCCGGCGTCGAACAAGGATAAACTTTTGGTTGTCTTGGAAATCGTGTCAGGGAGCTTTTTAGAGTTTTCTCATTAGTTTGTCTTAATTATTCACTTTGAAAATATTTTTATTGTTAAATTGGTTAATTTAGTTAATTAACTGCCAAATTTCCATTTATTCACTATTTCACATAACCGTTGGAATTTTATACCGTATTGTTTTTTTATACCGTGTTGTTTCAATAGACATATTTCTGGGTTTATATGAAATATTCGGGTGATAATTGGATAAGAAATAAAGGGACATATTCATTAAATAGACAAAAACAATTGAGAGCAAGACGACACAAGTTCCAGTCTAACCGCCATTCTAAGCCCACTCGTTTCACCTGAGCTGAAGATGGAGGCGAATCTCTAAGTATTTAGGGTTTACATGAACCTTACCCAACAGGACGAAGAGAAGGAGGAAAGGAAGCTACATTGTTTTTCTTCTGGAAGCTAAAATGATGGCACAAGACTCGGAGATGAGATTCCAGCAAATCATGAAGAGCTCTAATCTGGAGGAGTTTCTCAAACGTCATACTTCACTTGCATAGCCGAGTGTACTCAAACAGCTCAACTTTTCCACCAGGTTTGTCCTGTTTTTTAAGAAATCTTTTTTATTCCTAGCTAAAGTAAACTACTTTTGGTATTTCATTGTTGTTTCGGCCTTGGCATAAGATAATATTTCCATTTCCATGCCCATGTTTTGCTTACAAATGGTAAAGGGAATTATCCATCCTCTTTGATTGAAATCATAAATTATAACAACAGAAGATAAACGGGATAAGTCTTCAAAGGAAGAAGTTGACATGAAATTCAAAACGGTGTTTGAAAGTGTCAATGTAGCCTTCACGACATGGTCGGTCAGCTTAGAAATAGTCACCTTATATTGTGACGTTGACATCCAATCCTCACCTCGGAATTAATGATCACTTATTGACTATTACATCCTTTGTGAGAGGCATTTGATAAAGAATAGTACTGATGCATTGATGTTTGCAGGCACAAAAATTTATCAGTTTATGTGGATGGGAACCGGGGGCACTTCCTTGTTGTAGACTGCAAGGATAAATCAGGAGAGGCGGCCAAGAGTACATAGATTATTGATTTACTTCCACAAACTGCTATCCGCGAGCTTCTAAGTTCCTCTAATTCAACCTTGGATCCAAATGAAATTAGGGAATAGTGAGAACTCAACACTGCTAGACACGTTAAACTCTGATCCCAGTTCAGTTTTACAGGACTGTAAGCTCTGTGGAGCCTGTGCTGGGCTCTGGATTTTCTCAACTGTTCCTAGACCACTGGAATTGTGTAGAGTAACTGGTGATACCGAAGTTAATACAGAGATAAACTCCAGGGCTGGTACTCTTCAAAAACAAACTTCAAAGCAAATATATCGATTATTGGCATAAACTTGAGGTCGAAGTTTGGTTCTTACTCTAGAGATCGTGATCATGGGACATGCAGTTCTATTCAGGATGAACAGTCTAAAACACCAGACAAGGCATCTGATTTAGACAATTATTGTACACCGCAAACCAAAGACAAACAAGTGACGGTAGTAAGATCAACGCTTCCTGAAAACAACAAACCCAAGGATTCAACTCCAGGTAATATCCAATCTGATAATCTATGCTCAAGCTAATTGTTTAAAAGCTCTCATTAGTATAATTTTGTAGCACTGTGCTTAGACACTTTTCTTTGTGAAGATACATGTAAATTAAACAAACAGACCCAATCAAACAGCATAGGCATTTCTATCCTTGGATCTGGTCGAGACAGACTATCTGCATTACACCGCCATAAGGGATCTTGCAAGACTCCAGCATCACCCTCCGTTTTCAAGGTAACACATTATTTTTCCTTTATTCTTAGGCACAGTAATTCTGGAGCATAAAATTTGATTCCATTCAGATATTTCTAATGTTTGGTTTGAATTCGGTTTGAGTTTTTTTCCGGGTTCGGTTTAGATGTAGTAACACATCGTAAATCCAGTTGAACCCATTTAACTTCCAAGTTTGGTTTTACATCGGGTTTCAGTTACCCAAATTCTTGTTTGTGATTCAAAAAGACACATATTTTAGTTGCAAGTTTAAATAATTTTTACTAACAAAAACTTGGTAGAACGATGAGGAGAAAACATAAATAAGTTAAACTAGCAGTTAACAATTTAATAAAGTAAAACTATTATTTAAATTTTAAAATAAAACAATATTGTTTAAACTTTAGAAACAAACCTATTCATGATTAAATTCAAATGCAATTGTCAAATGTTAATTTTTTAATCTTTAACTAAATACCAAACTATTTAGTAAACTAAGTATGTAAGTTATTATTCATACAGTAGAAATTTACTTTAAGTACTCAATAATATTTTAAAGTATTTTAGGTACTTATTCGAGAGTAAATTTGGGTTTAATATGAGTTTCTTATGGGATTTTGATTTTTTTTTTGATATCCATTCGGGTTTAGATCCGGTTCATGTAAAACGTTTAACCCAAAATATCATATAACAAGATCCATTCAATATTTATGTGGTTCAAATTTATTTTTAATTAACCGAATTCAGTTTGAATTTGTCGGGGTTTTCATTCGGTTTATTTACCCATCCCTAATTTCAAACAATGATATCATGAAAGTTTGGAAAATAAGAACTTAAAAAAAATCAAAGATATGTGAAATAAAATGGCAAATTTTCATTGCGTAAACATGGTTCCTGGTTTTAAAACTACTATTAAATCGGATGTTCAATGTGTACATAGTCGTATAAAAGATAACAATACGTAAAATTAAATGGTAAAATTAGTTTTTATTTTCTTAATAGTGAAATGGCCGAACATGATTCCTGGTTTTCAAGTTTTCAACCCATGATCAATGTGGTAAAAGACTAGAACAAAGTTACTGTCTCCAAGAGGTGAAGCTGCAGAGCAGCACGTTGACTCTGCCTCAATAACAAAAATACGGTCCATGCTTTCTTACACTTTTCTTTTTCTGCATCAAATATTTCATTCAAACTTAACTTGTCTAATACATTCTAGCCTCAAAGGCTAACCGCTCATGATCCTTGATCTCTATTGAACTGAACTTTTCTACTCGTGATCGGGGGTCTTTGGCTAGACTATCCGCACAGACATTTGTAGAACGAGGAATAAAACTGAGGTTAAAAACAAAACATTAAAAGAAGATCTGAGTACTCCAATTTCTTCCTGCTGGCCAAGGTTTTGAAAAACATTTGCTTCAGACACAACGACTCACCTTTGTCATTGTCCAACATAAAATTTCTGCCTCCGCCTGTGGTGGAGATGTCGTTTGCGAGCTCTTACATTGTCCAGTGATTACTTATTTTTTCAAACTTCAAAAGGTTAAAGCTCATTCCTATTGCATCGCTCGAATCTGTCCAGGAATCATCAACTAGAAAGCTCCAGGGACTCGTTGGGAAAAATGACTTGACGGGAAAAGCTACCTCCTCCATGCTCTCTTCATTCGTGAACTCTGTTTCTACTATTTGAGCTCCAAGCTTCAGCCTCGCTTCGTGCCAGTTGCAGGTGTTCGGTGGTAAGACATCTTTGTTGTTGAAGCATTTGTCGTTACGCGCCTTCAACAAGTACCACATTAGCCATGACAACATCAAGGAACAAACCCTTAGTTGGCCAGGGTCTTTAACCCATCTCATGAGTGTTTCGGCATTTATATATAATGAAGACCTGGGGAAAGACCCAAGAAGTGATGGTATATCAAACAAGGCGCAACACTGAACTGACGGCGGGCATTCAAAAAGAATATGGCACACCATTTCCTTCTATGGTCCTCATCTCTGGCAGGTGCTATCTGATCCACAGTGTCGTTCCTTCAATTATCTTGCTGAGGCTACGAATCCTGATATAGCTTGCCAGATGAAGTGTTTTATTTTTTCGGGTGCCTTTAGTTTCCAAACCTCTTTCTTCAGTGCGTTTGTACTTGGTTCCATTACTTCCGGAGGTTGCAAGTTTTTTCTTTGTATCCGGTACGTATTGTGACTCGGAATGGATCCAGACATAGTTATCTTTTTTGACATATTCTTCTGCAATGACTGTGTTAACTAGCTCCTCATTCCATGTTTTGGAGTCATGATCGATCAAATGATGGACTTTCCAGTCAGGATAAATTATCATGCCTTGCAGTTTCGCTGGCATAGCAGGCTCTGTAGGAATCCAAGCATCTTTCCAAACCTTTGTATCATTCCCTGTTCCAATCGCCTTTTTGACTGCCTTCTCCAGTATATGCTTTCTTACTCAAACACACATTTTACCCACTTTAATTTATTTCCACAAATATAATGTTTCAGTTTTCGTAATACATACACTGATTATTAACTTATTATATACATTATTCATATATTGAGACGCAAAGGAAAGAGTGTGACTCACAAGATTACGATAAAAAAACGAACCCAACTCAATTGTCTCTCTTTGACACCAAACACGAAGAGAGAAAGAATCGTAATGGGAGAATTACAAAGGATCGTGGTGAAAGTTGTGAGGACTCCTTACTAGAGACTATTCACAAGCTATTAAATAGCCAATATGGTTATACAAAATTAGGATTTACAAGCTATACAGAGATATTATCTAAACTGATTGAGTTTGTTGCGAAGAATAGTTCATATTCTATCACCCTCCCGCAGTCAAGTCGTGGGGTTGACGAACGGTTAGGCTGGACCTGAAGTCATTGAACAAGCTTGTAGGAAGGCCTTTTGTGAAGACATCAGCAAATTGTAGAGACGATTGCACAAATAAGACTTTGACTTCCCCAACATACACTTTTCCCCTGACAAAGTGTGTGTCAATCTCTATGTGCTTTGTTCTTTGATGTCGAACTGGATTGTGAGCTAGATAAAACGAAGCTGATGTTGACACACTAAACAATGGAGGCCTTTGAGATCCGATAGCCCAACTCGAGAAAGAGGTTGCGAATCCATGTAAGTTCAGAGACAGCGTTCGCAACTCCTTTATATTTTGCTTCTGCACTCGAGCGAGATATTTTCTGTTGACTTTTTGATGAACCATGACAGCAATTCAAAGCCAATGTAATCACAATACTCTGATGTTGATCTGCGTGTATCTTGACAGCCGGCCCAGTCTACATCAGAGTAAGTGACGAGGTCCGATATCAAAATTTTCATTAGCTGATGTCCAAGACCCTTAGTTTTCTGAATGTACAATATTTAGCGTTTGAGAGCCTGGAGATGCGGTACTCAGCGATCATGCATATATAAGCATACCTGATGAAATGCATAGGCGATATCAATGTGTGTGCAGGTGATATATTGTAAGGCACCAACAAGACGTATGTACTGTGTAGGATCTAGAATTGGTTCACCTTCATTCGCAAAATCTTTGATTGAAGATCCACTGGTGTCACGAGCGGTTTACAATCGTACATGCATGCACACTTGATAATGTTAGTCGCATAGGCTTGTTGACTGAGAAAGATACCTCCATTAATGAACTCTGCTTTCACGCCAAGGAAGTATTGAAGCTTTCATGAATCGGACATAGGGAATTATGTTTGAAGTTGAGTGACTATCTCTTGTAGAAAGCGATTTTCAAAGGCAATAAGAATGATATCGTCGATGTAGAGCAATAGGTATGCTTGTCTTTCATCTTTGTTGTAGATGAAGAGGGAAGCATCACTCTTGCTGCATATAAAACAAGGTCAGTAACAAACTTATCAAATCGAGAATTCTAAGCTTGGGGCAATTTACCTTCGGTCCACACTTCTGGGCAGATCCCATACGCTGGGGTAGCCCTAAAAATTGTAAGTCTTCATTTATTTATTTATTTTAATTGAATACTACTTATTTAATTATTTAAATGCAATATGTAATTATTTATCATTTCTAATTTTTATAGATCGAGCGGGAAGGAGCACCACCATCTCTTTTCCGCCTTTACAAGATCACACACCAGCATGCAGATGGGACGTTTGTAGATGCTCGAGCGGAGAGGATCTACAACGAAGCAGAGACTCGGGTCCAGGAGGGCCAGACTCAGTTGTCGCAGCAAAATACGGATGCTCCACCGGTCCAGTTGTCCACCATCGAGCAGGACAAAATTTTGAGCAAGTTGAATTTTTATTGCCTTCGTTATATTTTAGTTTTCAATTCAAACTATAATTTATAATTTATTTTCTTATATTCATTCATATATTTCTAATTGAAGGTTGTCCCGAAGAGAAGAGGACGGATGGCCAGAATCGGTTTTGTAAACGATGTCCCGGGTGT
This sequence comes from Moricandia arvensis, assembly GCA_905132765.1. Lineage (NCBI taxonomy): Eukaryota > Viridiplantae > Streptophyta > Magnoliopsida > Brassicales > Brassicaceae > Moricandia > Moricandia arvensis. The sequence goes on from CAJHQP010000966.1 coordinate 10,593, forward strand.
TAAAGCTGCCTTTGCTGCAAGAAGGCAAACCGAGACTCGGGTCGAGTAAGAATTGGCGGCGGCCAATCATGTCACTCCGCAGCTCCAGACGAACGACGCTGCCAACAGAAACTAAATTAGGGCAATGACATCGATGTTTCATCTCATTATTGATACAAACCCGGCGCTGGCAGAGATGTGGCGGACTGTTCGTCCAACCATGAACATTGACCTCACTCCCGAAGAACATGCGTACATAGAGCGACAGGCGGAGCAACATAATTCACAACTCTTCGATGAGCTAAACTCGTAGGTTTTATGTTTTTAATTTTTCTTTTGTATATTATATATTTTGAATATTGTGACTATATATTTTTTATTTTAGATTATAATTATCAATTTGTATAAATTCTTTGAATTCAATAATTATTTTTTGAATTTTAATATTTTATGAATTTTTATTTTATTATTTAATTTTTATTATAAAAATTGATTAATTCAATGTTAAGTAGATGTAAAATTACGTCTAATTAACAACGATTTTTGATGTAATTAGTCATAATATTTACTACTAATTTACTTTGAAAACCGATGTTCAATCTACGTAAATATTACGTCTAATTAACAACGACTTTCGATGTTAATTAGTCGTAATATTTACGACTAATTTACTTCGAAAGTCGATGCTAAATCGACGTAAACTTTACGTTGACTTAACGACGATATTTATCTCTAGTTTACGTTTAGTATATGGCAGTAATCTTACATCGACATTACGACGATTTTAGATACGTCTTGTTTACGACGATTTTAGATACGTCTTGTTTACGACGAATTCAGTTCGTCATGTTACTTCAAATTTACGATGATTGATGCATTACGACGAACCGATAACGACGAATGGCAAATTGTCTTTACTTAGTCTTACTCGGCTGATTACGACGAAATAACAAATTTTTTGGTAGTCGTTATGTCCATGTTTTCTTGTAGTGATAACTGATGATGCAACATTCGCTTCGGGAACGGAGCAGATCCAGGAACAAGCATGATGATTTAAAGTCTTGAGTTGATTATTCTACTCCGCTACAAGGAGGACTTGCATCAACTTTGAGTAACGAGTATACCCATTCACCTAGTATTGTTGCTGCAGGACTACATTTCCAGGATGGAACGTGGAGAGAGTTTTCTCGATCATATCATAATCACTTATTTTCTCTCCACATAATATTATCCTAGATGTAATTCCAAACATCGTGGAATTATATTCACTTACACTTTTGTATTGCTAGAACCGCGGCGATAGAAAGTCAATATGAGATTTGCGTTGGTTTTTCTAAATAAGCAAAGCATTATCATTCGGATGGATCCACTCGTGTTTAGCTTTCGGTAAGATCGAACCTCTATTTTAAAGATTGCCCGAGGTCCCTAGGGTCCTCTTTCGTAATATATTCATCTTTTAAACCATCATGTATATTGTATATTAAAAATATCATGGTTTTAGCCTTTTTCTTATCTGATACAATTTTTGAACTATCAATGGTTTCCAAAAGTCGGTTTCCTCTCAAGTGCATCTTTGCACCCACTGTCCAAATCATATAGTTATTTCCCGTAATATCAAGGACGTTTATTTTGAGTTTTGTCAAATTCGACATGATAACTCGCTAGTATAACTTTGTTTGGTACAAGATTAGATTTTTTTGTGTTGATAACATATTGTGTTTTCTAAGGTAAGAAGGTATTTATAAATAAGTTTATATATATTTCATATATATGTAACTGTGAAAAGACGTGACTAAACGAGAAATATAATTTAGCTTCTTTTTGTTTGCTTCAGCTTTTTATTGTCTGTACAAATAAATGAAACAGTCATCTTGTTTATAGTATAAAAGTGTCGGTTACTTATACCGACTTTTAGGAAGAATACAAAATAGAAAAGAATAATATTTATCCTAAATGCAAAATGGATAATCACATTTTGATATTATTTCTTTAATATAGATTTTGTTTTAAAGGAAAGTATCTTCTAGCTAAATAATATACCAAAAATATATCAAATATATAATACATAAACATATAGAGTCAAACACATATAGTAAAATACTTCAAATACAAGACTAGATAATTGTATTTTAAAACTGATCTCCTCATAGATCTATAAAGGTTTTTCTAGTCTCCAAACTTTTCATAGTTATCCATATTCAATTTAAACAAATTTTAAGAGAAAAGAATGGTCAATGCAACTTCGTCGTCGCTTGTTCTTCCCATCATCTTCCTTGTTTTGCTTTCCTTAGGTACATACTTTCATTAGTATTTGTTCAAAAAATTATATTCATCATTTTCTTTTTCAAAATACAGTTTTATTATTGTCAGACCTATTCATTGACGTATACCCCAACATTGTTGTTAGTTATGATGTAACCCGTTGGTATATATTATCGTTATAGTTCACTTATGCTAATCCTATTTAAATAATTCAATTACTATTTTCTATAATTTTCAGATTCGGCCACTATTAATCGCTAGATACAACCAAATACTGTAGTTCAGCATTTTTTTTTAAGTAGTAGTGAATTTTTTGTTATCGAGAAGATATGAAATATAGCTTTGTTTGATATAGGTGAACAGAGTATGGGATCCAAAGAGTGCGCAAAATATCTTGGGCCATGCAGTGACCACCATTGTGATAGCCCGTGCCCTGATATCTCAGACTGTGATCAGTCATGCAAAACGTTTTTTACATTTTCTGGAAGAAATGTAAGTGGTAGTTGTGATCCCCAAGTAAAAAATAATTGTATTTGCCGATATGATTACCCTTGTATTGATATGTGATTTATGTACTTCATCAACTTTATCCAAATATATAAATTAAACTCAAAGCATAAAATAATGTCGTGATCTCATAGAGCATATAAGATGTATTGCAATGATTAACATTAGAAATTAACTATCAAAGAGTACATAAAATTGATCGAAGGAGAAAGTAGAAAAAGAATGTATCCTTTGTTTTAGGTCGTTTTCATCAACTTAACCAAGCTGGATTGGTCAATTTTTCCGGTTACCAGTTCCAACTAAAACTGATACAGTCTTACCAAAGACGAATCTTAGAAAATACACAATGCTGGTATCTTACTAAAGCTTAAAAAAATAAAAAAATAGAAAACATAAAAAGAGAGAACAAAGATAGTTTTTTGCTGAAGAGACTTAAAATAATTTATGAGACTCTTACACTTAGTTGTTATATTGTGATTGATTTTAATTTTATTTATTTAAAAGTTTTAATTTTAATTAGCTGATAGACTCTTGGTTAGGAGCTTTCCTAATGCTAATGCTCTTAGATCTTGGTTATAATGCTCTTAGATCTTGGGTATACACGTGGATTGATCATAGTCCTTTAAACTAGCAATTGACAATCACAATACTTTAGATGATAATAATAAAATCATTTGGTTAGTAACTAACTTCATTGAAGTTTCGGTGAAATGACTTGGTCAGATCTCAGAAGTCAAAACCCAATTCGTCCAGTGACATGCGATAGCTTAGGCCATGTTTATTCCCAGTTTTTTAGGGTGGATTTCGTAACTTAATTTGACTTTTTTTTTAAAAATTTTTTGGCTAAGAGACAAATCTTAAGTCTTTTATTTAAGAGACGGTTATTAGATTTTTTTAGTTAAAAACTAAAAAACGTCTCTTACAAAAGTTAAGAATATCTACTAAAAGACTACCAATAAACATGCTCTTATACGTATGCAATTTGATTATGACTTGGACAACCTAGCCAAAACGTCAAAATATCTAATCTGTTGACCGTTAACGCCTTTTAAACCAAACTCAAATTTGTGTCCGGCCATACACGAGATCTTGATTGTCCGATTCTGATCGATCGAAATCAATGAATGCTTCACAAATCAACGTTGTCTCCAATCGATTCTGCTCTCTAGAACAAGGTAAAGGCGTAATTAACCTTTACTTCGGCGGGAATTTAAGCTATATATGCTTATAACTTTTTTGGATAATTCTGATTTAGATTATTCAAATTTTTGACCGTAATAGCATTTAGTTGATATATATATATATATAGAGAGAGAGAGAAACTTGATTTATTTTCAAATTCAATGGTGATTAATATTAAACTAGAAGAAACCTGTAACTATATGAATTGATGAATGATTATAATGGAAACAGCACAATCTATGATGTCTTAACACAAGTTTCAGTAGATGCTGTTGATATGACATTGGAGGATATGCTCAGCGAAGAGGAGGATGCATGTAGAGATGCTAGTCGTGAGAAACATAGGGAGAAGAGGCTTGTCCAGGTGATGAATGTGAAGAGAAAAAGAGACTTTCTTTGCCTGGAGAACGTTAATGGCGAGATGGTGAACATACTGGAGGGACTCGAATTGCATACCGATGTTTTTAATGCAGCAGAACAACAAAAGATAGTTGATAAAGTGTGTGAGCTACAAGAGAAAGCACGTAAAGGAGAATTAAGTAAGTAGTTCTAGCTTGAGGCTAAAGCTTTCCTTGTTTTTTCTTTAATTTGCCAAAAACTTTACAAAAGACTTCTCTTGTATTTCTCTTTGTTGTAGAGCGTGCATTTACTCCTAAAGGAAAAGGACGTTCAGCTATTCAATTTGGCTGTTGTTTCAATTACCGAACAGTAAGTAGTTAAACTTGTTCTTCAGTAAGTAGTAGAAACTCGTTCTTTGTAATATAATCTTTTTTTTGTTGCTTTCTTGTCATTTTGACAGAGCAAAGCTGGAAACCCGGCTGGGATTCTTAGACATGAAACTGTTGATCCATTGCCTTCTCTTTTCAAAGTGATCATTAGAAGGTTGGTTAAATGGCATGTTCTGCCTCCAACTTGTGTACCTGATTGTTGTGTCGTCAACATCTATGATGAAGGTGGTTGCATACCTCCTCATGTCGATAATCACGACTTTCTTCGTCCATTCTGCACTGTTTCTTTCCTTAGTGAATGCAATATCCTCTTCGGATCAAACCTCAAACTTGAGGAGAACGGTGATTATTCGGGTGGTTCATACTCATTACCGCTTCCGATTGGGTAAAGCATATGTATTTGCTTGCCAAAAAAAAAATTAAAAATCGTGTCACTTTCTTGGAACAAAATATGAAACAACGTCTTTTTAACTTGTTTCAGATCAGTGCTTGTGTTAAACGGCAATGGAGCTAATGTAGCTAAGCATTGCGTACCTGAAGTTCCCACAAAAAGGTAGTTTTGATTGTTTTCTTTTGTTAACAACACTGTTTTCTTATTTATGTGTGTTTTACTCGTCTTTTTAACAGAATATCAATCACATTTAGAAAAATGAAAGAGTCAAAACGTCCAATCTGGTTCACACCAGAGCCTGATTTGCAAGGGATACAGCCATTGCCATTCGAGCTGGAATCAGCCAGTTCATCTGACCATGTTTATTAGTTTCTGAAACTGTGTAACTTTATGTAAAGTTCAGTTTGATTTGTGGTTATATATAGAGAAATTAGGTGTAATGTACATAAAAAAAGAATTAAGTATATAACTATAACAATCAATAGGCTATAATATTTTGTATAATTTTATGAACTATTTCAATAATACCCTCACATACGAGTAGAACGTTGAAAACTATCTTTTTACCTATAATTTGGAAATTGGAAAAAAAAATATTTATGAACTTATCGCATGTGAAACAAAAGATCTAGGTGAAAAGAACAATTATAGAGGACATTCTATTTCCAAGGCGACATGAGCGATTGCAGAGCACAAGTCAAGGAATCAAAGTAATTCCAAGATGATTTTAAAGCATAGGGGACATGGTCATGTATGTGTCTGTGTTTAATTTGTCTGTTCTCCAACATAAGTTTTTAGGTTCGTGGATGGGGGATAAAATTATTTATTTTGTAAATGATAAGGCTTAGTATAAAAGAAACATAAATAGTATAGTAGTATGCCGTATTTAAATTTTGCTTGGATTGACTAAAGTAGTTGATAATAGGAGATTGTAATATGTTTCGGTCTTTATTGTGTTTCATGAATTGAATATTTTCATATTGTTTGGGTTGACTAATGCAATTAGTAAACAATTACGTTTATTAATATGCTATTGGTATAAATGGATTATTCTATATCATTTGTCAGTATAGTATAATTTTTATGTTTCATATTGTATCAGCCGATTGGACTTACGCGTGGATGAAAAAAATTAACAATTACTTCAATTTGCGCTGGATAGAGGTGATAAAAACAGTCTTTCCAGATGCTCTTAACAGGAGCAGTTGGCGGATTCAAAGTTCAGGTAGATTATGTTAATGGGGACGTATACATTTTCAGTCATGTTTGCCCACCATTTGTGGTCACGCCAGTTGATAACACGTAAGAAGTGTGAGATATGGTAGGTATTTGCAGGAAAGCAAATCCGTTATGGGATTGGAGACTTCGCCTTAGTGATCGGTTTCAATTGTGGGTGTTTTCAGGTTTAGCGTATGTTGCGACGGTTGTTCTCATGGAACAGTGTGAAGTTGATTCTCGCACTGTTCATCTTCATTGATTGTTAGAAAAATGTAAACCTTTGAAGAAGATGAATAGTTACCATTATAATGCACTGTTCTATTTTAGTAGAAAACATATAATGGAAAATATATAATGTTTCTTGTTTTTCAAGTTTTTTATTGGGTTCATTTTATAAGAAAAGAATTTAAGTGATTAATGATTTGATAATTCAAATTGTATGTTCTATGATTTTTATCAATAATCTTTGGAGAAGATGAACAATTCAAATTGAAATGTATTTTTTTTTGTTCTACTCTATATGAGAAATGCAGAATATAAACTTTATCCTCTCTCTCACTTTCTCTATCTCTCTCTCCCTCTTTGACATGTACAATTATTATGACTCATTGTTTTATTCTTTATATTTATCAAAAATAATATAGTATGATCTCTTCCCAGCTCCCCTCCTCTCTCTCTTCATTTCTCTCTATTTAAAAATTTTAAATAATTTTATATATACAAGTATACAATTGTTTTTGTTTTTCCTTCCTTCTCTCCTTTTTTCTTCCTCTTTCCTTTTCCCTTTTCTTCTTCTTTGACATATGTCATTACACGATTCGATTATTCTATTCTATTTATCACATATAGTATAGTATGATTTTACAATGCATTTACAAATATTACACGCAGAAAAGGAAAGATTAGTCTATTTTATGCCAAAATATCATACCTTCCGATATATGGCTATATTCTTAATTTTTTCTAGTTTGGTTATCTTACAAAATTACCCTTATATATAATGTGTATAATTGTTTTTTTCACTTTGTCTTCAATGATGTGACCAAAGATTGTGTTTTACGAAATCAAATAAATCGAAATTTAATATATGGATTTAATTAATTAACCAATTAGTTGGGAAATTTCGTTTCTCTATGTTTTGTGAATATCATGTTTCTATCTCGTAGGTCTGGCTTTGTTTTACATATGATTTGATAGCTCCAGAACTTTTTGGTTGAAAAGAGAGACTAACAAATATGTCATTACTCGTCTTTATTTTATAACTATGAACTATACGGTCATGGACTCATGGTAACTAGCGCAATTCATGGATAACGAATAGTTATTTGCTTATACTAATTTTTACAAAACGAATAGTTATTTGCTTATACTAATTTTTACAAAACGAATAATATTACATTTATTTAAAATTTCAGCACCAAAAATCAGATTTAACTAATAATATTGACCACAAAAGAAAAAGGAAAAAAACTTGCACCAACAAAACTTTCTATGGAAAATGGTAGACGCAGAAGAAGCCAGTAAAAAAAACAAGACCGGAACCACACGTGTTTGCATGCATGCGCCTTTAAATCCATAACATGTTTCCAAATGTTTCATCCTTTCCTCTCTCTCTCTCTTTCTATCTCGTTATGGCTAGCGACATCCAACACAGACCCATGTACGGCTCAACCACCGTCCCACGCAGCACCAACATTAACCATCCAGTCGCATCCTTCCTCCGTCAGCTACAATCAAAAACTCCTAATCACCCTGGCAAGCTCTTCGGCCTCCTTGCATTCTTCATCTCCGGTGGAATACTCCTCTTACTCACCGGAATCACCGTCACAGCTTTCGTCCTCGGATTCATCGCTTTCCTTCCAATCATCATCATCTCAAGCCCTATTTGGATCCCTTTGTTCCTCCTCGTTACCGGATTCTTGTCCCTCGCTGGAATGGTTTTCGGCACGGCGGCTTTGATCTCGTGGACGTATAAGTATTTTAAAGACATGCACCCTGTCGGGTCGGATCAAGTGGATTATGCTCGGAGTCGGATCTTTGACACGGCTGCTCATGTCAAAGACTATGCTGGTGGATACTTCCATGGCAAGCAGAAAGATGCTGCACCTGGTGCATGAAAAGCTTGACACGTAAACGGTTTGGTTTCATGTAGAAATTACTTTTCTGTTTTTATTATTATTATATTGTTTTAGTTTTATTCTGTCTCTTTTGGCATGATCATCAATGATGTATACTGAGATCAATTTAAGGTTTGAAATGTAGTTTTTGTTTTTGTATGAAATGTCACTTTAAAATAGTAAGATTTTTTTGCCGTATAAAATATATTTATTGTAAAATTTTAATAATAGTTACCACGACAACTCTTCAATGGGCAATTATATTCATTCTCAAGATAGCCAAAAGTTACCTAGATCAAACCACGGTGACGGTTTAATTTGCAAAATTTCATACTATTAACTTAATTTCATGTATTTGAATCCTTTAGAAATCGAACATTTGACTTCCGAGTGTAAATACATTAATTAGCTGGAATGTGGACCAAAGGACTAAACTCACATTGATTTAATTATTTTGATTAACTCTGTTAAGTCTTAGGCAACGAAGAGCGTCGATTTCACTAGGAAAGAGAGACGCAACAAACACGAGAGGAAGAATGTTTCGAAAAAGAAAAAGAAACAGAGGAAGAAACGTCGAGACAAAAGAAGAGAAAGACGTGTATGAGATTCGACAAGTAAAAAGCATACACACCAACTTATCCAGTTCACCCTGAAAGCTTGAAGAAAAAGTGTATTTTTTGGATATATATTTCCGATAGTACTCAGGACTGTTGGATCAATTAATTTAAGATCAATGGGCCACAAAATTAATTAAAAACATGTGAATATAAATGTGTCATTTAAGTACTTTATTAATTAAATTAATGAGATGAAGAAAAATTCCACATTGGAAAAGACAAGGAAAAATGAGGTGTTTATATATGGCATCTCACTACCATGTTTCAAAAAGTTCAGAGAAATAAGGAACTTTCCACATGCGTGACGCCACTCCGGTCGGGCCGGCTCGGCTCGGCGTGGCAATAAAATTTTTTTGGACCATATTAAACTCAACATTTTGACCCATTTTGAACAAAAAAACAGCATGATGTTTCGTAACTCACTTTTCCCGATCTCTGCGAGATTTCCGCCCACGAGCAGCAGCTGTTACGGGAAGTGGATCTCGTATTTCTCTTTAAATAAAATGTATTCCTCTCCTTCATCTCCTAACGTTTTCACACAGAAAAATCCAATAACTCTCTTAGCGTAAGTTTCAGGGAGTGTTTCGTAGAATTTATAGTTCGTTAGGGTGTTTCACGAATGAAGTCTGATTCATCGCCATGGTTATTTCCTGGGACTCAATATTCATACAGTTTCGTCTCACTACGGAGCGATTATTCAGAGTTAAGGAAAGAGATTATATCTCGTCTCCATGTTTTATGTTCTTGTTATCGTCTTTAAAAATCATTTATCTCCTTAACTCCGTTTCTAATCTATCATTTAAGTCGATCCGGTTTTCCGGCTTCTACAATCTTAACTCTGGATCACTTTAGTTCTAATGCTTTTAATCGGATTGAGAACGATTTATAGAACGGTTTTGGTTATACTTGGAACAGTGTTTGCGATTTGCATCTCGCATTTTCGCGAAACGTTCTTACTTATCTGAAAATGGTTTGCGTTTTGCTCTGTAGCTCTATCGCGAAACGTTTTTTGTTATATGATTCTTATAAGTTATAAAAACGATTTGTTTCCACAAACGCTTTCTAAAGCGAGTTTGTGAAACAATCTATAAGTTTACACAAACAGTTTCTGTGAATGCTTTTAAGCGAGTTTGCAAAATGGTTTTTAAACTTATATCGATATGATTTGGTGGTCTGTAACGCTTTAGCAATCTACTAAAAACACCAAAAATGACAATTGATTTTAAACTATTATTTACTTGAAATAATATGTTATTTTTTTATTCAAGTCTAATCCGCTTTCATGTTTTCTCTCAGCAAAAATGACGGATCTTAACAACACCACAGTTGACACCACCATTGATACGCAAACTCCACTCAATGTTGCTCAAACTGATGCAACCATGACAACAGTTGATACAACAGCAACAACCACTGCAACAATGACACCTACCCTTCTAATGGAAAATGTTACTAATGAAACCACACGTCATAGCTTGTTCGGTGTTGGTCTCTATCAAACGGGTTCTATTCAAGGAACCACAAGTTCTCCTGTTGTAGTTCCATTTCCTCCAACTGAACCAAGCTTGTTCACTCAAGGATTAATGCAAAAAAAGTTTGATGGCAAATGCTTCAAAACATAGCAAAAGAAGATGATGTTCTTCCTAACAACAATGAAGCTGGATAAATTCACCAAGGAGGACAAGCCCTTTGTCCCTTACGGGATTGATGATGTGTATACTCTTGCAAAAGTTGACAGTTGTTTGCATTCCGACTTCATCTAAAAAAGATACAATTTAAGTCGCCTTATTGGCCCATTGTACCAAGTCTACTATGAGATTCACAGATCGAAAGAGCTATGGAGATCACTGGACAATAAGTAGAGAGGTGAGGACGCTGGCTGTCAAATGTATGTGGTTTCAAAATTCCATGACTTCAAAATGGTGGATTCAAAACCCATCATGGATCAAGTTGAAGCGCTCCAGCTCAGTTGCCAAGAAATTGCTGCTGAAGGAGTGTCCATCTGCGAGATATTCACAACTCTCAGCTTCATTCAAAAGCTCCCTCCAAGCTATTCGGATTCAAAAACTACATGAAGCACAAAAATAAAAAGATGGGTCTCGAAGAGCTCATTATGAAGTTTCAGAAGGAATCCAGAAACCGAATTGCCGACAAGGTAAATTCTAGGGAGCATAATGTCCACATGGCTGATGACACTGGCAAAGGAAAGGCGCACCCCTACTCTCCTGGAAAGCCTTTTAAAACAGCTGCATTCCAGAGCTTATGGACCAAATTTCAAGAAGAGAAGCATTGAAATCAATGCGAATGTGGAAATATTCAAGGGAAAACGTCACCATTGCCACAAAGTTGTTCATAGAAATGTTAAATGTCGCAGCAAGATTAGAGATGACAAGGCTCAAGCGCATCTCACTAGATTAGAGATGAGAAGGTTCAAGCGCATCTCACTGAGGAAGATCTTGTTGCAACGGTGACTGAGGTCAACATGGTTGAGAGAAACAACCTTAAGGAATAGTGGTATGATACATGTGCCACTACCCACATTTTTACCGATATGGCGATGTTCATCACCTATCAGAAAAGCAAGACTCATGAGAAACTTTTCGTGGGAAACACTGCAGTCTCCAAGATTGGAGGCCGCAACAAAGTGGTTTTGAAGATGACATCTGGACGTGAAGTCACTCTGCATAATGTGAAGCATGTGCCTAACATGAGGAAGAACCTGGTCTTGGGAACCTTGCTTAGAAAGAATTGATTTTCCACAATCCTTGAGGCGGACAAGCTCGTGATTAGGAAGAATGGGATGTATTTGGGAAAGAGATATGTTAAGGATCGACTGGTCAAAATGAATGTAATGACAGTCACTCTGAAGGTTGTAACTCCGAAAAATTCAATGAATAAGAAAGATCCAGTTGCTTATTTGGTTGAGTCTTTTCATATATGGCATAAAAGATTAGGCCATATAAACTACAAATCCACACAAATAAATGAATTTAAATTTAAGGGCAGTTGATTTAACTAGCACATATTTTATTACTTAAGACTAGAAAAATACAAATCTTTTTTATTACTGCCATTTTTAAATGCCCAGCGTGCCCTTGTATCATGTTGTGCGAAAAAAAGTATTTACAAGAATGCCATTACTTTTTCATGCCACGTCAGCCAAAAACCGTCGCCACGTAGGAATTCGTTGACGCGAATTAATGAAGTCAGCCGTAAATCGTTACAAACTACGTTACAACTGAGTTATTCGTACGTTATGGCTGATTTAATTAACCTGGCTGACTTCTGTGAAAAGGGCTGATTTACGTTTATAAGTCAGCCCCATGTGAAGGCTGATTAACAGAAATATGGTTGAATATGTGATCTCGGCTGACTTAGAAACACACGTTACGGCTGACTTACACATCGACTGGCTAGGTTTTTGAAAATTCGGCTTAGATGTAGTTAAGAAATGGCTGAGTTAAATTTTCGCATGCTTATTCAATGATCATCGGCGGACTGTGTTACTAAACTTTCGGCTGACTTAAGAGAGCTTGTAATGGTTGAGTTATCGTTTATCAGCCGTAATAAGTTGGATAAACAGAAATTTCATTCCTATTACGGCTGGCCTATTATCAAAAGATCAATTACTGGAATAGCATTCACTTGACGACTGATTTAGATGACGATATGGCTGACTTATTGTTTTCTCGCGTATTGACGGCTGGGTATTAAGAAAAGATTAATTACTAGAATAACATTCACATTGCGGCTGACATACGTTTTGTGTTATGGCTGAAGTACTCTAGCTGAGTTATGTGTTCATATGTTGGTTGACATATCAATTTGACATGTCATCATCCATGTCATCAGTTCTTTGTTGCCATGTTATAAAAAACGTTACCACTTCCCGATTTTGAATATCTTCATCTTCTTCATCATCTCATTTATCTTCTTCATCCTGCTCTGAGAGATAATGGATCACATAATAATTGTTTTTGGTAACTAGGTTAAGAAAAAAAGATATATATTCGTAGCAGACAGAAGAGGATGCAGAGTTCTTCATATAGATGAGCAAGCAACACGGGACGATCTCGCAAAGTCGGTACTCGATGATTACGAATTGAGTGAGTCGAGTCATGAGATTAAGATGAGCTATATGTTCTCGAATAAAACTATGAAAACACTGGCGCACGATACTCCGTTTTTGTCTCCAATACTTGTCAGTTACAAGGTTTTCTAAGCCTAAGGAAAATCGAACAACTACGCCTCTGTGTGGAGATTACGGAGAAAAGGGATGGTGACGTCAGTCAAAATGACGATTCGGGAGAGAAGCGTCAAATTTATGCACTTTTAGCTCAGAATTTGAACTCTCAGAAGTTGAACGCTCAGAATTGGAATCTAGATTCGAAGATTACAATGGGGGTGATGATGGTTTCAGTTTGGAGGACGAACATGATGAGAATTACTGCTCTAGTAAAGTGGAAGGAGAAAAACAGAATGCTGGCGGAGAAGATGAAGAAGTCGAACAAACGAAGAAGATGATGAATTTGATAGCCGATTTGATATGTTTGACGACTCTGATGGTGCGTCGTCTGAAGATGATAATTTCAGCTTATACGGTGAGTCTCACGTAGAAGACGAAGGTTCACCGTCGCTACCTCCAAAGAAGAGAACTTAGAACTGGTCGATGAGCGGATCAAACGGGAATCTGGATGTTATCAGATTGGAGTTGTCTGCACTCGACCTTGCAGTAGGGCAACGATACGACACTAAAGCAGATTTGGAGAGACGACTGAAACTTCTTACACTAAAAGATAAATTGGATTTTCATGTAGGGGTATCTAGAACAGATCTTCTCATTGTTAGGTGTTGGATTGATGGATGCCTCTGCAGAGTTCGTGCTTCTCCACAAGGGGATTCCCCGGCGTTTTATGTTCGTATTTTTGATTCGGAGCATTCGTGTTCTATAACTGAGCGTCATAATCGATCCCAGCAAGCAACACCAGATATTTTAAGACAGTTGTACAGAGACTTTCTCGGGTACGTTGGTCCGACCGTTCGACCTTCCAGTGTTGGAATAGCCATCAATAAGCAGTTTGGTGAGAAGGTATTTATTTATATGCGGCTGAGTTATTGTAACGACTGAGATGACTTAGATTAACGATACGACTGACTTAATATTTATATTTTGGCTGACTTATTATTACAGTACGGCTAACTTATAATAACGTTACGGCCGAGTAACGTTTATGTTAAGGCAGACTTAAGTTTTATTTTTGGCTGAATTAATTATGTGATGCGATTGACTTGTTTGTATCGTTTTGATGTGTGCAGATGGATTATTGGAAATCACATAGGACGCTGAAATATGCAAGGGAAATCGAGGAGGGAACACCTGAGATTGGGTATGAAAACTTGCCGTCGTATCTATACATGATAAGAATGGCAAATCCGGGTACAATTGCGCGTCTTCAGATTGATGAGTTTGGGAGATACATGTATGTGTTCCTTGCGTTTGGTGCGAACATAAATGGGTTTCCTTTCATGCATAAAGTTGTGGTCGTCAACGAGACGTTTCTTAATGGTAAATACAAAAGGACGCTTCTCACAGCCCTAGCTCGGGATGGTAATTTTTAGATTTTTTCAATTGCCTTCGGTGTGGTTGACACAGACAACGAGGATTCGTGAAACTGCTTTTTTACGCAACTAAAAGTTTTAATTCCCGATGATGAGGGTCTTGCTATAATCTCAGATAGGCATAACACGATAGGGAAAAAATTGGGAATGTGTATCCGCTTGCTTCTCGAGGAATTTAAACATACCATTTATACATGAACATTTTGGCACGGTACAGAGTAAAAGATGCTTTTCGTCTGGTGAAGAAAGCGGCAAGATGTTTCAGGATGGCTGATTTTAATGCGATGTTCGAGGAGATTGAAGAGATTAATCCTGCACTTCATGGATACCTGGTAAGAGCTGATGTCCATTTGTGGGTGCGCGTCCATTTCCCAGGTGAAAGGTACAATCTGATGACTACGAACATAGCGGAATCGATGAACAGAGCACTATCAAATGGTAGAGGTCTTCACATTGTTAGACTATTGGAAGCCATACGGGTTATGATGACCAGATGGTTTGCTGAACGGAGAGAGGCTACTAGAATGCAACCAACCACGCTTACGCGTGGTGTCGAGAAACTATTAGAGGTAAGTCAGTTTTAACTTTTCTTAACTCATCCTACATTGTAATTAAGTAAGCCTAACCGACACATAAATCAGCCTTATTAATTAATAAGTCAGCTGTATCATGTCATAATTCGGCCGTAACAATTCATTTATGCATTTATAATAGGATCGTGTTGCTGACGCAAGACTGATGACGGTACAAAGGATTGATGATTATCACACTCAAGTTACATATGGAGTTTCTGGGGAGTCTTTGCATGTTGTTAACTTGGAAGAGAGAAACTGCACATGCTGGCGCCGACCTCGAGAAAATACCATGTGCGCATACAATCGCAGCTGCAGAGCAGATGAATGTTTGTCGTATATCTCTGTGCAGTCATTACTGTTACATGGGTTATTTGGTGAATGCATACTTGCAATCAGTCATGCCGGTTGATTCCACGCAACCAGTTCCAGAATACGTGGTAAACCAACCGTGCTCCCCTCCGTTTATTCGTCCACAACCAGGAATACCTAAAAAAGATAGGATGACATTTGCTTTAGAAGTTGCACTCGAAAACAAACGTCCAAGGAAACAACACACATGTTCTCATTGTAGACGGAGTGGGCATAATGTGAGAACTTGTCCAAATTAAAACTTCGTGGCTGGGTTTTGTTTTTCTACTACGGCTGGGTGTTTTTTCATTATACCTGGGTTACTTAGTGGCTAAAATTTCTTCTAGTGTAATGAAACGTCGCGGTTAAATGACTCTTGTCATCTGATTTTTTTGTAACATTACAGCTGGGTTATTTTGTGGCTAAAATTCCCTTCTAGTGTAACGAAACGTCGCGGTTAAATTACTCTTCTCGGCCAATTTTTTTGTAACATTACGGCTGAGTTACTTAGTTGCTAAAATTCCCGCCAATCAAATAAATGTCACGGTTAAATTACTTTTCACGGCTGAGTTTTTTGTAACATTAAGGCTGAATTATTTCGTGGCTAAAATTCCCTTCTAGTGTAACGAAACGTCGCGGTTAAATTACTCTTCTCGGCTGATTTATTGTTACATTACGGCTGGTTTAGTTACGAATGTTTCATTATACAGCCAAGTTATAGTTTCATTAAGCTGAGTTTGAACGTTAGGCTGAGTAATTCTTACTTAAGAACATTCAACATCCACACATCACAAACATGCTAGTAAGTTTCAACAACATTAAACATTAAACATAGAGAAGACATGACAAATTTACACAAGCCCCCTAACCCCGTGCCTCCGAACGTATGCGTCATCGTTAAGTAGCTATTGCCTAAACTCCCAACCTCCGACAAACGCGGATTGAACCTGAAGTCAGATAATCCACCCTTCGTCTCAAGCCATAGTTCAGAAGGCCATGTAAATTAGTATATTAAACATCTTGAGAACCATAATGACTAAACACATCATATAATGCACTTACAATAATTTCTGACGACCCTCCACATCTTAAGAACCACGATCACCTGACCCAGACCCCTCATGTTTTCAAACCTATCACGGACGTCCTTAGCATGATCGTCAGTTGCCACACATTTGATCTGATTCTCATTGTTATCCCTAATGTAAAACACCATACGTGGCACAACAGGGTCGTTGAAATGGTCTTCCGTGTCGAAGACCACTCCCATGGTATCAATGGGATAGTCCGTGTCCCTGCTGGCAATGAGAGGGATCTCATGGAGACTCTTGAATTCCATGTAATGACGATCATTAAGAGGGTTGATGATGCGGACTTGAGTAACAGGTATAAAAGATAGTGTATATGGATGCCTCGTCGCCTTGAAACCTGGGTGGGCCCGTTTAACATCTACCCTAAAGATTTCCACCCACTTTCCCTCTTGCTTCTCTAAGCCTTTAAATATTTCATTACAAGATATATACAATGTCATCACGATCTTGGTTCCCTGCATAAACAAAGATAAAAGACCAACTCCTTCAGTTTGCATTTTAGTATAAAATTTAGAGATGATGCTTTGAAACTTACCGCCTCATCTGCTAGGATGAAAGACCAGATGGGTCCAGTACCGGTAACATAGGAATACCAAGAGTAGACCATGTGTATTTTCACTCTGAAACGCCATGACTTGAGAATATAGTTTAATGAAACTTCAGCGAGCATGTTGTAGTGTTCCATATTGTTGAATGAAATTGACAGATGATGATTCGTTACTTAACAGAGAAATGTTTTTGGGAAAGGAGTGGTTTATGTAATGAGACTATATGGTGGTATATAATGATGATTATCTCCAAAGGATGTGACTGTTGAGTGCACTCATGTCTTTCCATCAAATAATAACTAATTGGAGAAGTTAACCATTACTTAAAAGTAGAGGCTGGGTTATGTATACGATTTGTTTTGGTTTGGGCTGATTTATATTTACTAAAGGCTGGTTTCTGTTTGATCTAAGAAACACGAAACCGCTGACTATTTTAGTTAACAGCTGAGTTATTGATAAGAAACACCTTCAAATAAAACGTCATCATTTCTAATGATAGTTTATTCAACATGCTAACTGTCGAGTAATTATTGCCTTGGTAATTAAATGTCTTCGATTTGACAGCTTATTCACCACGCCAACTGAGATTTTTAAAAACTCTGCAGTTATAGCTGAGTTATTATGACATCACTGTATCTTGTTAGACCGACTCGTAGGGTTAATTATTGCATAATCGATTTGACAACTCACTCGTATGTACCACGCGTAACTGATTTATCTTTTTAAAGTAATTTTCATTTGGAAACAATAAACATGGCAGGATAAACGTTACGGCTGAGTTATTGTTGTTTAACGACTGGGTTTTAGTTCATCTAGCTGAGTTATAATTTCTTAAGAAATGAATTATGTTTTCATTACGATTGACTTATTTATTACGAATTACGAAGCATACTGTTTAAAATTCCCGCCAATCAAATGATACGTCGCTCTGTTGAAGACACCTTTTCAACCCATTATTTATAGACCTTAGTTGTGGCTGACTTATTTATCTTTAAATTGCTTTTAACGCAATCTATACATACGAAACTCACAGAAAATGGAGGCTTTCCCGATTATTGAACTTCCCGAAGAAATTCAAGCATTGGTGGTTGAACGTGTGGCCGCTAAATCCTCCTTCCAAGATTTCATCAACCTCAGAGTTACGTGCAAGTCGATGAAGGCGTTAACTTATCGGCGTAGCATATACCATTTCTTCGATGTGTTAACCCTTGCTTGGGAACTCTGTATGCCTGCTTCTTTGATGAAAGTGTGCTACGAAGAAGACCCAAGCACACTCTATTTGAAGGGTGTGCAGTATTTCTACACCTGTAACCAAAAGGATGGAGGACTTGCTCTCTTGATTGCTGCAGCGGATGCTGGATATTAGTGAGCTGTGTATGTGTACGCAATGACTCGGAAAATCTATTGGAACGATGAGGAGTACTTCGCTCGTTTTACAAGGGAATCAGTGGCCAAAGTTGGGAAACTCGTTCTAGATCTGAAATGGGGATGGGGTACGTGGCATGGTGAAGACTTCCTCCTAAAGAGGGACTTGTTCATCATAAACGTTGGTCCAACGTTCTACAGTTGCCCATGTGTTCCTGTTATGGACATAGATTGGCTCTTGTATCACATTGAGAACAATAAGGGTGAGAACATGTGTGAACGCTGTTTCTGGATTAAGGAGGTGGGGTTGTTCTTCCGAGAGTTTCAACCGACGAACTTCTTTAGGGACACCAGACTATGGTGAAGATGCGTATATATTATGCTGATGTTCGTTCCTTTTCCTTTATGTACTACAATCAAATTAATCTATGAATGTTTTAAGTACTTATTTTCTTCAATTTACGGCTGAGTTATATATTTTAAACGACTGAGTTATAGATTTTCAACGACTGTGTTATTTAAATGTTATGGCTGAGTTATATATGTTGATGTTAGTTCTTTTTCCTTTATGTACTACAATCAAATTTAAGGACTTAGTTATAGGGACGTTTTGTCTGAGTAATAAACATTTACGGCTTGGTTACTGAGTTATAGATTTTCAACGACTGTGTTATTTAAATGTTACGGCTGAGTTATTCTGCAGTTTCGGCTGAGTTATTATTATTAAAGACTGAGTTGTTATTACAATACATTACTACATTAGGTAATATTAACAACATACAACAAGAACTAATCCACAAACCACCACATTCGTCAAACAGCTAACATCGGATCCCTTCCTTAATCCTTCAGCCGCATTCTCTAGACGAGCAACCTTAACACCTATCTCCGCCAAGTGTTTCTTCATGTCACTTACCACCACCATCAAATCATCAACCTCCTCAACCAAACACTCATCAGCCCATGTGAATAGATGCATATGCTGTAACCAATATAATCACATCTTAGAATCAGATATTTGTGATGAACAAAAAAACGTAAAAGATGAACTAAAACTAACCTTATGATACCCTCTTGCACATCAATAGTACAATATTCCTGGATTCTTTGTTGACGTTGATGTACGTAGTCCAGACGGTTCACCACACCAGCACTGTCTCGGCGTACATCTTGAAATCATCTTAGATGAAACTGAACATGATGAGGAAGACATTATTTCTCTTATTTTGTTGGGAAAAAATATGAAGTAGACCACAGGTTGTAAGATGAATGCAATACTATAACACTAAACAATGAAACGTCGACGTTTAATGTCTGCCTCGTAACTGGGTTATATTTTCCTGCCCAAAGTTAGTCTTGAGGGCTGAGTTAGAAATTAAGGCTGGGTTACAAATTGCCAAAATGACTGAGTTAATTATTGCCTAAGTAATATATGTAAGGGCTCAGTTAGAAACTAAAGTTGGGTTACAAATTTGAAAATACGACTGAGTTAATTATTGTCTCGGTTAAAAACGTCGCCGTTTAGAGTTAATTATTGCCTCGGTAATATAATGTCCTCCATATCTTAACTTATTTGCAATTAACACGCATAAGCATGCCTTGCGAAACGTGGCACTAATGGTTGAGTTAATTGGCGTCATCGTATCTAGTTATTACATCTACATGTATGGTTAATTATAGTGTCCTCGTTATTACAACTAAGTCATAATAAACATACCTATCTGATATTTTAAAAATTCAAAATTGGAAACAATAAATATCGCAGGATAAATGTTACGACTGAGTTATAGAGTTTAAATAGTATATGTTACAGCTGGAATTTCCATTAATCTAGCTGAATTGTCACAGCAGAGTTATTGATTTGAATGTCTTTTCAGTCGACTGAGTCAGTCTGTTCCTTGCGAAACGTGGCAGTAATTGGCGTCACCTATCTGCTTACATCTACATGTAGGGTTAATTATAGTGTCGTCGATATTACAACTCAGTCGTATTACAACTGGGTTTTCCATTCATCTAGCTGAGTTGTCACGTCGGAGATATTGATTTGAATGTCTTTTCAGTCGATTGAGTTATGCTTTAATTATGGCTGACTTATATAATTAATTTTGAACACGAGAAGACATGTTTTATATTCCCGCCTATCAAACGAACAGTCGCTATGTTAAAGAGACCTTCTCTTCTCAACCCTTTATTTATACACTTAATTCACAATTAAAAATGTATCTCTAAACCACTTTAACCATCATAAACTTAACGAAACTCACAGAAAATATAGTCTTTCCCGATTCTTGAACTGCCCAAAGAAATTCAAGCCTCGGTGGTTGAACGTGTGGCCGCTAACTCCTTCCAAGATTTCTTCAACCTCAGAGTTATGTGCAAGCCGATGAAGGCGTTAACTGATCGGCGTAGTGTTTACCGTTTCTTCGATGTGTTATCGTTTCCTTGGGGACACCATATGCCTCATTCGTTGTTGAAAATTTGCTATGACAAAGGAAACCCAAGCACACTTTACATCAAGGGTGTACAGTATTTCTACACCTATAACATCAAATAATATGGACTTTCTCTCTTGAAGGCTGCAGCGGATGCTGGATATGAGCGAGCTCTGTATGTGTACGCAATGACTCGGAAGATCTTTTGGAACGATGAGCAGTACTTCGCTCGTTTTACAAGAGAATCAGTGGTCAGAGTTGGGAAACTCGTTCGAGATCTGAAATGGGGATGGGGTTTGTGGCATGCCAAAGATTACCGCGTAAGGATGGACTTGTTCCATATGCTCATTTTTTCATCATTGTTCAGTTGTCTATGTGTTCTTGTGGTCGACATAGATTGGGTGTTGTGGGACGTTTCACAAAGTAAGGGTGACAACTGCTGTGACCGCTGTTTCTAGATCAAAGAGGTTGCTTTGTTCTTCTGTGAGTTTGAACCGATTAGCGCGTATACGGACACAACGAAATGGTGAAGATGTAGCTGTAATCTCTCTTATTACTTTGATGTTCTTCCCTATGCTTTTATGTACAACATGGTGTCTAAAGGCTGATGTTAATAATCATTGCTTGTGTAATATAAATATCTTGGTATTTAACATGAGTGATTATTATTCGGATATGCATGAGTGATATATACTCATCCAAAACCCTTGTATTTATAATTAATGGCTAATGGCTGAGTTTTAACATGACTAACGGCCGAGTTATATATACATAAAGACTGAGATATATACTCATACCAAACCCTTGTATTTAGAGCAATACAAACTTGCCTACTACATTCTCGTTAATATAAATTTCTTGATATGATAACTTATTAATCATTGCTTCGGTAATATACATTTCTCGGTAACAAAAT
Organism: Moricandia arvensis; assembly: GCA_905132765.1. Lineage (NCBI taxonomy): Eukaryota > Viridiplantae > Streptophyta > Magnoliopsida > Brassicales > Brassicaceae > Moricandia > Moricandia arvensis. The sequence continues at coordinate 32,488 of CAJHQP010000966.1, forward strand.
TAACAAAACATTATGGCTGAGTTATAGGAATATTAATAACATAAAGGCTGAGATTTATACTCATAAGTCAAACAAAATAAAGACTTGTCGAAAGTAATTCATATTCCAAAATTATCAGGTCCAAACTCTTCAAACATATCGATCAGAGCAAGCCAAACTCTGGTTAACATCCAGTCAGGCTTCTCGCCACCAAGCGCCCAACTCTTCCTCATCATGCGCATCTGAGTTCAAAAAATCGTCCTCCCCAAGAGATTAAACTGTGTCCAAACAGTCAGATTATGTCTCCGATCCCATTTGTTATGTCTCTATAGCAAAAAAATGATACTAAAAGGGTTACTGCTGTTCGTAAATCTGTGATGGAAACAAAATCATGCTTACCGCGAGTACAAGAAACCATCGTTCCTTAAAATGATCGGGAATGAAGCGGTACGTTGGTCACTCATGTAACTGCCTTGTGCAAGAATCGGAGGGATCGCCAGGGAGAGATCGTGTAAAAATCTAAACCATGTACTACTCTTTTTGTCTACCACGATTCCGCGACCAGGGTTAAGAACATGGAGGTTATCCCGATTAGCAGAACTTAGAATGACATTGACACTGCTACCTAACTTTGAGGTATAACCAGGAACAACAGACATATCAGAAGTGGCTAGGTTTTTCTAAATATTGTGGTGATGTACATATAGGGGGTTAAAAGAGGGGAACTATATATAGAGAGTAATAGGACTACAAAACGTCGTGAGAAAAAACGAAAAAATACCGGAATTATGTTTTCCCGTTAAAAAAAAAACTAAACGTCACGATTAAGTTAAAATTACGGCTGGTTTATAAGTTCGTTATGGCTGAGTTATGTTGATTTATATTTAGGGTTTAGGGTCTAGGGTTAATGATTTGAGGTATAGACTTGATGATTTATGGCTTAAGGTTTACTGAGACATATAAGAATGTGAAGACAATTATTCAGAGTACAATGTATATGATTTACTTTATATATATGAATTACACTCTCAACATATATCTTATCTACAAGTATTGTTAAAAGGGATTGTATGTCAACATTCACCTCCACATCATTATCGATTCTCAACTTGTAAATTCAATGAAGTGGATGCACACATTTTATAAATAGTCAAGTAATAATGAACATATTAACTCTAATTAACAATTTTAAAGTGCTTACATTAAATTTTATGATTTCTAGGCATGTTTGGTATGGCTGAGTTATATGGTTAGGTTACGGCAGAGTTCTCTCCTCGTAACGGTTGGGTTGAAGTCGTGTTCAGGGTATGGCTAAATAACAAGTCAATACATTGCCTAGATAGATAAACGATAAGGCTGAGTTTTAGCTTAAGTCAAAGTCAAATACATAGCAATCAGAAAGGGAAATACATAAGAGTTCAAACATAGTAATTATCTAGGCAAGGGGAACAATAATCGACTTATAGCTTCCGTCTTCGAGAATTTATGTTCCCATCTTCACCTGTATACCTTGAATATTAGCATCGTTTATCCTTTCAAAAGTCATACCGAGTGCTAGACATTTGATAAACTTCAATGCATACACCCCACAATCACTGACAAGGTCATTTTGTGGAACGTGTTCGACTTTCTTCCTTCTCAACAGAAACTCCTTCGAGCTAGGTTTTCGTAAATCATGTGGAACAAGGTCGTTCATCATTGCAGGGATCATTTGCGTAAGCGGTCTAAATGCAACTACAACCTTCGTCTCGCTTTCGAGTGTTACATGTCCAATGATTGAATCGTAGCAATCAATCTTCCCCTTCAGCATATCCACGTGATACTCCACCCAGTGATCGCCTCCAACATTAATAACTTTGTACAAGTGATCCACATCTTTTATCCACTTCAAGTTAGTAGTAATCTCAGCTGGAAGGAGGCCGTTAACTAATTCTTCATGCGCGAGGCCAGTGAATTTGAAGGCTTTAGGTTTCATGCTGAACATCTTGTAACCGAAGATCCATTGATTTTGAAACCAAATGTCAACAAACGCAATGCGGTTAGACCAAAATGAGGTGGGATCTTGGGTGGACCTTCAGATGAGGACTCTAATATACACAGCGAGATGTTGTACAAAGAATAGTAAAAACATCTATAATTCAGCCATCACGAATATTATAACCCATCTATCAACTAAAATTAACTCAATCATCAAATAGTAAATAATATACAACTCAGCCGTCAAGTTGACTTACATTATCGAACAACCATTAAAATATACGCAGTGGCCAATTCTTTCTCTCAGCGACAAGCATTTGGAAGAACGAGTATTCATCGTCAGATGTTGTTCGTAGTTTCTGGCCCCTATCAATTAAACACAAATCAGTTTATGGAGGGATTGATGTTAGATGTATCAGCAGATGATCTAAAGGTCCATACTTGAATTGCTTTAGGATTTCTTTCAATGCAGTTAGTTTCTCCGGATCAACAGGTGCTAGAGGATCGTATATTGCTGGTGATGGTTCAACATTCTTCCTCATACACGTCGTCTCATTTTCTCCAGTGTAAGGAAAAAAAAGTCCTGAAGGAGCATATTCTGGCCCAAACGGACGCCCATCGAGACCTAATTTAACATCTCTCTCTCTCGGATTTGCTTTATTTTTGTGGACCTAATCTTTTTCTCTTCCTCCTCGTCTGACTTCGAAAAAATTTCGTAGGCAATCGACTCAGGTAAGCCGGTCACATCCTTTACGTCATTGTCCTCTGTAGTCACTTTACTAATAGGTACTCCGGTCACATCCTTCATGTCATTGTCCGCTGGAGTCACTTTCCTAATATGTACTCTGATTACATTCGCACGCGTTGACCTTTTCCAACATGTTCCTTCTGCTTTATCTCAGCCTCCTTCTTTAACTCAGTCTTTTCCTTCTTTAACTCAGCCTTCTCCTTCTTCTTTAACTCAGCGTTCAGTTTCCTTTTCTCTGCCGCCTCTTTCCTCTTTCTCGTAGCCTCCTCCTTCTTCTTAGCAGCGATCTCCTTCTTTGTTAATACAACCTCCTCCTCCATCTTCCCATCAGCCTCTTTCTTTGGTACATCGGCCTCTTTCTTTGGTACATTAGCATCTTTCTTTCTCTTCACCCTCAAGACACGTCCAGATACTTGGTTTTTTGCAGGAGAAACAGTAACGAAATCAGGTTGAATTTTACTTTCGAGATCCTCAGCCAAGTTCTTTTTAACCTCAGTTGCCTTGGGAGCTTTATCTCTCAAACCTCTGAGGTTGATTGGACCAGGCTGCTTCACATCGGTTACCTTATCAAGGGTCTTAGCTGCCCCTGGAGTAGCAAGCGGGTTCTTAGTTGCGGCTGGATTAGCAAGCGGATTCTTAGTTGCGGCTGGAGTAGCAAGCGGGGTCTTAGCAGCGGCTGGCGTAGCAAGCAGGTTTGTAGTTTTGGCTAGAGTAGCAAGCGGGGTCTTAGTTGCGGTTGGACTAGCAACATGGATCTTAGCTGGGTGTGGACTATTAACATAATTTTGCTGAAGAGTCTGCCCCGGTGCGTATACTGGTAACAGACGGGGTTTGAATTCTCGGAGGTCATCACTGTTTTCGACGGGTCCCACTTTCGTAGAAACTTTCAGAACCTAATCGACTGCATTTTTGACTGCTTCACCGATGTTTCGTGTTAACTCTCCCAAGGTGGAATCGTGTGTAGTTAACCGTGACTCAACCATATTCAATTTATCATCATATTTGTCAACTTTTCTGAAAATATTATCCAGAAAAGACAATATGTTCTGCAGAGCCGCCTTGTTATCTTCCATACCTTCCTCGGTAGGACCCTTTCTCTCAGCCTTCTCCTTCTTCATATTCTTCTCTATATCAACATCTTCCTTTTTCTTACCTTTCTTCTGCTTCTTTGTTGGTGGCTCATCCTCAGCCGAAACTCCAGCCTTTGTTCTTTTCTTCTTCTCGTTGCTCTGCACATTCCAAACACCTTTAACAAAGCGACCAGCATGTAGGTCTTTTATCAAGTTCACAAGTTGTGGGTCATCTGCTTCATTCGGCCACTCGGGAAACAACTCTTCTAAAGACTCCTTCATGACCATATTCCTCACGCGAACCTACAAAACTATATCACAAATCAGTCAAATAAAAAAAAGCTAGATAACTCAGCCGTAATACATATAATACGAAATGTCTCTATCTAAAACCCAGCTTAGTAAATCTCATAACTCAGCCAATTGTAAAAAAAAAACTAGCTACCTAAATAACTCAGCCATCATATACTCATAACTCAGCCAAGAAATAGATACAAACTCTCAGTCTAAAACCTTACCTTTCCATGCTCTTCGATCTCACAAGATAAGAAAATATCAAAACTTGCTCGAGTACGACTTCCACCCCATCGTAAAAGAGGAATCTCGTCGTCACTTATCAATTTCCCCAAACACTCTCCGAAGCAAATGAAAGATTCATATGCCCAAACCAATAAAACGTCCTTCAGGCTGTTGAGGGTGTATGACTTTCCGTGTGGACTCAACATCTTAATTGAATTAACAAGAACTTCATATGCAGAACGACCCCATGGATGTGTCATCATAGCTTCATCGTCGAATACTCTTATTACACTTTCAAAGGGTATCCTAGAATTATGATGCAGAGCATAAAGACCAATGGCTTGAAGAACTAACAACCCCAACCATTTGCGCTTTTTAAAGCTCCAAGGCCGACAACACTCTATATCGGACATCAGTTCAACTAACTTGAGTCCTAACCCATGCGGCACCTTCAACTCATCTCAAAAAGCTCTGTATTGTTCAGGAGGTTCAAAACTTTCCGTTGGCATTGGGTCTGTGTTTAACCCAGTTATCGCACCAAATTTATTTAGTCCAAACCTGATGGGTTCATCAACAACGAGACTCCAAATCTCCTTCTTAGCAACACGCAGCTGTCTACAAAGTAGATAATGTATAGTCTTACCAGATCACACAGTTGGGCTATCAACTAGCTTAGCAATGATTCCAACCGGAAACTTCTTCACCTCATCCCACACATCCTTACCTAATACTTCTCTAATCATAGGGAAGTCTCCCATATAGAAATTGTGATTGATCTTTTTGTTTTCAAGATTAGAAGCCCCTTCAGGATACAGTCTTGGAGGGTAATCTCGTGTTTGATCTTCAGAAACATCCATCTGATCATAAGAAGACATATATAATTCAGCCGAATATACAACTAACTAACCTAAAATGGAAAAATAAATCAGCCACAGCCATAATCAAATACTCAGCTAAAACAAGATAGATACCTCAGCCGATATATATATATACCAAATCAGCCACAAGATAAATTAAACTCAACCACGATATATGTCAAACTCAGCCACAACTAAAATAACATTGTGAAGTCACAACTTAAATCAAACTCAGTCGCAACAAATATCAAACTCAATCACAAAATAGATCCAACTCAGTCGAAACTTACCAAAGAAGACTTTTGCGGATCTGACTTTTTCGGAGTGGACAATTTCGGAGTAGACGATTTCAGAGAAGAATATGACGGCATTTCTTCTCGACCGTTTTCAGAGACAATGCTAGACTGGAGAAGACGAGTTCACGGAGGAGAGAACATTGACACACTGAAAAACTCTCTAGGGTTTGAAGAATTCGACTTCGGAAGAGGGAGTGGGGAGTTGGGTTTTTTCTTGTTTTGAACAAATTAATGAATGTATTGATAAGTGTAAAAAATATTAATGACGTGAAATACGTATAAGGTGGGGTGGAATACGGTTAAGGTGACGTGGAATACGGTTTGCTGACATGTCATTCTTAATTAAAAATATAGGCAAACTAAGGAAGGGTGTTTATTGTAATTTACTAGGGTCAAAAAACATTCTAATAATTTTTAGAAAATGTATGATATTCTAGTAATATTTCAATTTTTCTGTTCTATTCGAGTCATTCTCTCTAAATTTAATCCCAAAACACAAAACAAGTAAACAAAAATGTGAAGTATGCGTACAGACTAAGCTCACAAAAATGCTCTCACGTCGTGTTGAAAAAAGTAAGAAACCTCTAGATTTAATTCACACATATTTATGTGATTTGAAATACATACAAACTAGAGGTGGGAAAAAGTACTTTGTGACTTTCATAAACGACTACACAAAATATTTTTATGTATATTTATTACATAGCAAAAATGAAACCTTAGAAAAATTCAAAGAATTTAAATTCGAAGTTGAAAATCAGCTTAAAAACTATTAAAATAGTTGGAAGCGACAGATGAGACGAGTATGATGGTCCATTTAATTCATTTTATAAATAACATGGAATAATTCATCAAACTACAACTCCTTATTCACCAGAATCTAATAGAGTTGTTGAACGCAAAAATCAAACTCTAAAAGACATGATATATAACGGATTTACCATATGGCTGCAAATCATTAGGGAATATATGGATAGTGAAACGAAAACTAAACCATGATGGAACATCTTGTTTACGCAAAGCTAGGTTTGTAGTTCAACGGTTTTGACAAAAAGAAGGTCTTGACTATTTTGACACATATTCTCTAGTAACGAGAATAACCTTAATAAGACTGATGATAGCAATCGCAGCTTTAAGAAACCTAGAAATCCATCAAATGGATGTAAAAACTGCCTTTATAAATGGTGATTTAGAAGAGAAAATTTACATGAAACAACCTGGGGGTTTTGTTATTCGTGGACAGGAAAACAAAGTATGTCGACTTGTAAAGTCACTTTATGGGCTTAAACAAACTCCTAAACAATGGCTTTGATACCATGAAAGAGATCGTATTTCCCCTGAATGTGTCATTGAATATAGAAGGTTTTAAGTAGCCAAAGAGGTTACAAAGGATCAGGGATCTTCAAGTATAATAAGAGATATCTACGCACAATATTAACAGAATTGTAACTAATTATTCCTATATTCAATCATTCCTATCATGTCCAACAGTGACCCGTCCACGGCGACCCGGCTTAAGAACGGGTTGGCTGGCTAACGGGGAACAGAGTGCTACGTGGAGACCTTGGTGGAATCTCTCTTAACCACCGTCCATTACGGTCGTAATGAATCACTCCCGCCGTTTTCCACCCATTAAAATTTGTCTCCGCCAAAGGCTGTGCTCCTCCTCCTCCACCCCCGCCGTTTTCTCCTTCTCAGGCTTAAATCTCATTGGCGAGCTCGTCAGATTCCATCAGCCGCCGAAGTTTTCATAGTGAGTTCGCTTCTTAGGCTTTAGCTTCTTCGAGAGGCCATTTGCATGCCTAAACAGAGTACCATTAGAGAGATGAGATAGCTCACGCTTAGGCCCTTGTTTGAAGAGTTATGTTTTGGCGTAGAACGATGCATAACTTCCCCGGACAAAAAAAAAAGGATCATGTGGAATGATTAATGAACGAATATATAAATAAATTTAGACGCGTCGATGGGATTTAAGAAAACTAGAAAAGGATGCTAGGTAACCCGTGGAACCGGTCGCCTTTGCGTTAATTTTCCTTTTAAAATATCTTGATTCTTTTCATATGTGGACAATGAGTTCTTGTGAATTTGAAACATTTATTTTCTTTAAAATGATATCAAGTTTGAAAGTTCAAAGAGCATACGACATGCATAAGCGATATAAGTCGTGACAATAGAACTATTCCAGTCTATAGAATGGGTTCGCGAACTCAGACTATAACAAACAAGATTTGAGTCAGCAAAGACTATGAAGAAGCTGCAATCAAGTAGCAGAAAGTCTTATAACGGAGAGCATTTAAAACCTAGTCTTTTAAATCTTATTTCATGTTCTCAAGTCTATTGTAACCCTCATCCATGATGCTTACTCAAATAGGTTTTTTAACTTTTTATCACAAAATATCACTCAAGAAAAAATAATTAAAATAGCCATTTTTATTTTGATTTTTTTTATTTTTATTTTTATTTTTATTTTTATTTTAAAAAATTTAAATTTTAGCTCCAAAACTCACCCCATAACTATAAGCTATAAATCTAGATTAGTTAACCCAAAGAATATAAATGTATATTTACACTTTTTAATAAAACCTATTTTGGTCATTTTCTTTTTTGAATGCTCTTTTTGTGACAAAAATAATTTTAGGGTTATTCTATTGTATATTTTTTTAAATAAACATGTTCACCATTTTACAAATATATGGTTTTCAAATAATATGTAAGATTTTGAAAATTAAAAAATGGCCAGACCTTTTCTCATTCTTTCTCTTCTTCCTCTTTCACCGTCGCTTATTATCCTCCGATCTATCTCCGGTTAGTGGTTGTTCTCACCGGCACCATGGGAGAGACCACCTCTCTCTGCTGTTTAATCCAGCTACCTCCTTGCTATTTTTCTCTTCGCATGTGCTCTAGAACTGGTTCGGTGGTTCTGATTGGGGTTTGTTCAAAGGGGTTCCGGTGGTCCTCTGGTTTGGTGTCTGGCTCGAGCTCCTCTCTTAGGCGCATGATCTTCTTCCATCCTGCTTGCTTGAGGGCAATGAGTCGGGGTTTGTGTTGTCAGATCTTGTCTTTGTGGTATGAGCTTTTCAGGTCTCCTATGTTGGGTTAGTCCTCCTATAGTAGCTATGTAGCACCACCTTGTTTCATGTTGAGTTTTAGTTGGTACAATCTCTTTGGTGTCTGAGTTCGAGGACTTCTCAGCTCCACTTTTAAGCTCCCTCCTTTTGCTCGTTTGGTGCTTGGTGTCACACCCCGATTCTCACTCAACTGAGATGGCATGTATTCACATTGCCTTCACCAACACGAAACACTTAAAAAGGCCAATGTAAATCTCATTCCCAAGGATCGAATCCATATATCTTACAAAACCGTAACTAAACGAATAGAAAATGCTTAAAACCAAATATTAAGTCTTAAAATGAAACAACTTACAGAAAATCCATCGACTCGAAAACTAGCACTACACCGAGACGACTACTCTTCCACTTCATCGAATTCACTTGAAAATAAAGAAGGGGTGAACATTTCGACAAATACTCAGTGAGGGAAGCTATAAGAGCCCAGAAATCAATCACCAACAATCATCACACAACATAGCATAAGTATCTAACTTTAACATCCAGTAAAGCAAAAGCAATCAACAAGAAATGAGGATAAACCCCGATGGTTCCAACATGAGACCACGCCAACCGAGCAATAGGTTGTTATAACATGGTTGAATGATTTTCGAGGACTGTATGTGATGATTGTATTGACTGGGGTTATGGTATATGTGGGTGATGTATATGTGGGTGGTGTATATGAGTTAGAGAAAGGCATAAAGCCTATGTGTGCCAATGCAACGTGGTGGAAGTACGTATGTCTCACACGTTGCATCATTTCTTGTTGGATCATGTGGCAATCGCGTGAGTTAGCATGATTCATCACCGGAGCGGGCATGCAGCGTGCATATGTGTGAAGTAAGAACGTAGTTGCGTGATGTCGTGGAGACAACGTGAAACGTATGAACACGGTGGCGGATCATGCGAGAACCGAAGTTGTTAATGTGATTGCATGAAGGCATGGAACTCACAGAGCCAGGGCGTTAAAAGTGGTATCAAACCATGGTTAAGATTCGAGGACGAGTTTTCTTAGAAGATGTTTCGGAACTGAAAACCATAGTTAAAATTCGAGGACGAATCTTCTCAAATCCGGAAAGAATGATGTATATAAGTATTTGGAATATTTTCAAATATCTTATTATTCATTTTATTAATTATGGATAATTACATTTTATTTGTATTTTCCATATTTTAGTGGTTTTCCTATTTTAAATAAGATTAGGATTTTCTAGATTTAAGAATTTATTATAAATAGGCATTGAATCTTAAAGTTGTATTCAGACTTTGATAATTAATAAACTAGTTTTGCTTTATACCTTGTTCGAGTTGATTAAATTCATCACGCAGAAAGTTGGTCTCAATAAGCTATCACAAGAAACTCTAAGAACCCTAAAGTCCATTGATCGACCGTTCAACATATCTATTTGCTAGATCACATAATAACCCTAGTGAACTTTTGTATTGGTATTATATTCATATGTTCATATGTCCCTAAAATTTTATTGCTTCAGAATTGATGAAAGATGCAATGAATGCAAAATATAGTTCTACAGTCAGCAGATTTCCTCATAGTTTTATATAAATTAAACCTCTAAAATTTGCAGATTTTGTTTCCGAGAAACAAAATAATTTATTGCAAACTCGAGAGTTGAGAGAAGGATGGAATGTGAAAAAAATAAAGAGAAGGATGGAATGTGAAAAAATAAAGAGGATGTGAAAAAAATAAAGAGAAGGATGGAATGTGAAAAAAATAAAGAGAAAGATGGAATGTGAAAAAATAAAAAGAAGGATGAAATGTAAAAAAAAATAAAGAGAATGATGGAATGTGAAAAAGACGACAGATAGATGACTAATTGTTGTATAGTCGAGGGAAGGATGTTAGACCATCCACAACGCGGGCCTGTTGCAGATCCTTAGCGGGTTGACCTAGGTATTTTCATTTTTTATATTAGTTTAATGTTTCTAGGTTTATTTGTTTTTCTGTATACAATGACGTTTTCTTTAATCGTATACAGTTATAGTGTAGTTATATTATTTAATTTGAAAATAATGATCTTGATGCTAGTTAGGCCGAATATATGTAAATACGTTTCTTTAATTGTCTAGAGTTATATTGTAGTTATACACATCCTGTTTTAATTAGATTGGGCTTTAATGATGCTGTAATGTGATTGTTATACAAATACGTGATTCTGATTGGATGTGTATATACTGATAGAAATCAATTAAAAAATTAAAAAGACAATGATATACTATTGTAAATAAAGTAAAAAAAACGAGAACAGAATTCTATGAGAGATTTTATTTTAATAGTATAGATAACAAAATTAATATTAATCTAATATTTGGGATGAAGGCAGATTATATTTTATTTATCTTTAAAATTATTATCTCCATTTTCTACAAATAAAACTATTTAAATAATATATACATGATTAAAGTTGAAAACAATTTGAACCATAATATCGACTAAAACTTGTTCTAATATATGGATTTCTATCGAAATATTTTTTTGAAATATATTCATATACAACTTATATTGACATAAAATTCTATATGGTTTTATTTCAAAATATATTTTTAAAATACTAAATGATCTAATACACATTTTTTAATTAATTTTGTTTCACTCAACATAATTATATTAGACTTTAATCTATGCGAACGAAAATATTTTTAATTTTTAATAGATAACGGATCATGGGATCTATTCAAATTCAGGTTTAATCTAATGTATCAATCAAATAAAAGATAAAATAACTATTTGTGAATGATTTGTAAGTAAAAAGTATCTTTTATTGAGCAAAGCTAGGGATGTTACGATGGACTTAAATTATTTTGTCTGAATCATGTTTGTAATCAAAGCTTGAATTTCTGATTTTCGGATGATTAATAAAGTAAATATTTATTAAAAAAAGTATCTCTTATTGATAATCAAAGTTGATACAATGATGATGAATAGAAAATATATGAATACGAATGAATTGGAGTGCCAGGTAAGTATAGATCTGATGTTGCAACCTTGCCCCTCCTTTTTCTCATTCGTTTCTGTCTTTAATAGGTTGTGTGAAAGTGAATCGTAATAGTGATGTAATCCCAACCTATATTCAACGTCATCAAGTTGCCATTAATACGTCCGATCTTGTCAATGTTACGAGTTAACGGGGGGTGACTTCTTATTGAACTTGCGATGTGATGGACTTTGACTTATCTACGGCATAATTGGGCTAGATTTTAAACCGGATTTGAAGTAGGATAAAACCCACCTCCAACACTACACAACCATGCACTCACCTTTATTAGTGGCCCTATATTTTAATTGAGCGGCTAGTGAACAAACACAACCTTTTTGTTGACATTTGGAAAGATCGATTACTTAGGTCCATGTTTTACAAACGTGGCATTGTTTTTTCGACAAATTAAATGTCAATACCAACTATATGCCATTCTAAAAGAAAAAGTTCTAAACTAAAACATTAAATAACTTATAGTGAACTATATTACAGATCTCATTTGATATAGTCAGATAATATTTTCTTATATATTAATATCATAAAACTTTACAATCAGAAAGTAGTATCTTTCGTAAAGAAACTAGTTTCAATTTACAACAAAATAAAAACATAATAAAGGTACAAAAATATAAAATTTTTATTTTATAACCAATAGATTTAACATTTCTAACAAAAAGACAAGTAAATTCAGACATAAGATTAACGGTGTAAGTACCAATCGATTCACATAAATTGTTTACGTTAAGTGGACATTTTAAGAAGTGTAGCAGGATAGCAGAGAGATCTTTAAATAGTATACCAAAAAACTAAAGCTATTGATAGATGATAACGAACCCCATTTTGTAAACCAAGAAACCATACACAAATATAATGGTTACATCATTTTAATACACTTCACATTTCACAACATAGATTCATTATCCACGGTCATGTATGTAGTAGTCATAACAATATATCAATCCAAAAACAACAAAAATCTGTTGAATAAAATCAAACTTAAAACCCTTTTAGCTAGTGATGCAAAGGATTTGGACCGCTAGGTACGATCCGGTCCTCATCATTATACCAAGAATCAGTTTCTTTTCCGGTCAATCTTGGACGCTGACGTTGAGTATGATCTTTGTTTTTGAAAAAGGGAGTAAAATCAAAATTACTTGCTAGAACTCTCTTATGGCCGAGACCAGTGCCGGCTTTACGCTTGTACGTGGTTGTATATGCAAAAGAAACAAGAAGAAAGACGAATAGCACAGCGAGTATAGAGATGTGGAAAAGGAAACTACACGGTTTAGGGTGTTTCTTCATGGCTTTGCAAAGGAAATATTGATGAAGAAGAAAAAGAAGCAAGAGGGCTCATGGAGATAGAGACGGAGGGAGAGAGAGAGAGTGATATGTATAATTAAGAGAAATGGTGAGAGAGAAAGATATGAGAGTTATGATTTAACTTGAAGGTTGTATTTTGTTAATCCAAGAAATTATATACAGCTTGTGTCGAGTTTCTAAGCGAATAAAGTACAGAATTATTAATTTAATTTAAATGATATGATATGGAGTAATATTGGGCATATACGTGTGAGATTTGTGAGAGAAAAAAGTATGAAAATGAGGAAAAGAAAATAGTACAAAAGGTTACTTTACTTTCAAGGAAGAATGGGGTGTCGAGTGGTGCCATGAAAAGAGGCCAAATCGTCAAAGTTTTGAATTTATTACATTGTATTTGGTATGACCTAATTTTATTGGAGGGTGAGCACATTGTTAAACTTTACATCTTCGACGTGTATATGTATATAATATTATTGGTGATGGGTTCTACTTAAGCCGAGAGATACTCAGATTAACTTGTGTGTAACTTTAAATATATAGGAAACTCTATTTGAATTAATTGAGCTGTATAAGTAAGTAATTTGAGCAGTCCGACGTTTTGAATATTGCACATTCGTCCATAATGCACGGTGGTAGTTGACTTGATGATGACTTTCATGATATTACTTTTGCTGGTTTCATGACTATCAAAAGTATAATATTGATATTAGATAATACAATATAATATTATAGCATGTTAGAAGAAATGGTCACATGTGATTAGATATAATAGCTATCAGTGATATTATAAGGTAACTAGATATAGATTAATTGAAACAATTGAGAATTTATTTATGGCTGGTTTTTATAATTTTATTTTAACTATATTCAATTATTTGTCTGGTATGAAATATATTTTATAAAATTATCCGTTCCGATAATGAGATACAATATATATGCGATATAATTAATATAATAAATTAATCTCTCTGGACAAATAATTTTATCAAACTAAGATATAAACTAATAGGCATTTATTCGTGCTTGAATTTGATTTTGTTTTATCCCTTATATAATCTATGGGAAGTTACTATATGTAATTGCTATTCATATGTATAGTTAACGAAGCAAACGACTCATAGAAATGTGTACATAGAGTAGTTGAAATTTGACAATGTTTACATATATAATGTTAGACCCACATAATGTACACAAAGAAATGTTAACATATAGTTTTGAAGCCCTAAATATAGTACGAATTCATGAACGTAAAGACACGCGAATGTTGCACTGCGGCAGACATTTTCTTAATTATTACTCTAGTATTCTCATATCCCAAACTTTAGGCCTGTACCATATTAGATGATGTACATGTCTACTTAATTATGTTATCATTTCATTTTTTTTTTGGTCAAATTTTATTTTATCATTTCATTAAAACTTTGAAACCCACAAGAATCAAAGCGCCTTTAGTTCTTCTTCCGTACATTGCGTTAAACGTGATTCATTTCACAGCTGTAAACCAATGCCACCTTGGGCTTTATCATCTCTTATATATTTAGACATTTACATAGAGGGTCATTTTCTATAATTTATATTACGCTATAAAACACTTTATACTCCTAAGACATTTTTCTCTAACTTAATGATTGAAACAAAACTAAAGAGTAACTAGTGGGTCCCGTCTCTTTTTTTTTTATCTTCTTTCTTAGATCTCTTTTTTTCTTCACAAATCTAAAAAATGTTTAGATTTTCGACAAGAAATTTACTCTCGTGATGGATTTAATATTCGATAATAGAAGATTGACGAATATAACACAGTATGCCTCACACTTCCAACACGACCTCTCTCATCTCGGATTGTGCTTTCAGCCTTTGCCATCGAGGGAGTCAAGCCTCACCGTCATGTCTATGCACCGTTGTAGCCGGCTTGCCATCTTCGTCAACGAAATCGGGCGAGAAGATCGATCAAACAATATCAATGGATGAGTTTCATCTTTTTGCATCTTTGGTCCTTTAGTTTCATGCTTCTTTCATAATATGCCTCACACTTCTAATCTGATCAAATTGCTTCACAAATTTACCCCAATACTTTTAATATTGCAAACATGTATTTGCAGAAACGGTCCATTAGCTTTTGATTCTTTTCACTATAGTCCCAAAGTATTAAAATATACAGATTAGTCCTCAGTTTCATTCTTAAACTTTCAATTGTGCACTCTAGACAATATGATATGGAAATGTACACACTAATACAACATATACACTTAATATACAATCAAAATGATTAAAATAAAATAAATTGAGATGCTAAAAAATCATTAAAATATGAGATATCATCTATGTACACATTAGAGGTAACACAACTTATATGGATACATACTAACAGACACGGATGTACATAAGAGTCATTGTACATGTGGACACGAAATTTATGTGTAAGTTCATATGTTCTTGCCAATGATTCGAGGATGTCTTTCATTATGTTCATGCAAATGAGCTAAGAATACACAAATTTCCTACAAAATTCGTAACCTAAGAGGCTCGGAAGAAGATGACATAATTACGATAATACTGTTAATGAATTAATATTAAAAAAATGTGTTTACATAGAATCAAACCGAGGTAAAGAGAAAATTAACACGCCAACTTAACACTAGGCTACAACGCTCTACGTGTACATTTCTCATAACAAAGTTAATATACAATTTATCCCTTTTTGTGTAATAAGGCTAAAACTAATTTCTCATTGATCAGTAGTAAGTCTTGATTTTTGTTAATTTGCTCGGCCGTGATTTAACGTCCACCTCCAAAATCAGTATTTCTTAAGTTTTATAAATTATGTGTAGATATAGATGTTTGTAAGACGGTGTGCACGTCGACATGTGTACATTCTTAGTGTACATATAGATGTTTATTAATTAAGGGTACATGTAAATGTTTGTGAAAACGTCTCATCAATAATTAGTATTCTTTAGGTTATATTAATCATGTATAGATATAGATGTTTGTGAGTCGGTGCACACGTCGACATGTGTCCATTTGTACAGTATCAGTGTACATGTGTATATTATAAGTGTACATGTATATGTTTATTAATTAAGTGTACATATAGATGTTTGTGAAAAACCATTAAAATCACTCATATGCTATGTACACCAGTTTCATTTTTTTCTGATATTTTTTGTTATGAGTTTAAACTTCTTAAGGTAAAAATAAAATTTCAAATAGATCTTTGTAAATCAGTGTACATGTGGATTTTTGTTATCCGGTGTACATGTAGATAAAAAATATAGTATACATGTGAATGGTTGTACACATGGATAATGAAACTATGTGTACAACGCATCATATATATATGAGTACATACATATATCATTACAACAACAAAATATACATATGTTACTTATTTTCCACAAAACATTATGAACAAATAACAATTAATTACCCATTGAATATATTAAATTTAATACGTCACAAATGTATAAATATATATTAGACTACTGCAGAGAACTTAGAGAATAAGTTCTTTAATATGGTGGTCAAAGAAGGTTGTCATTTACCTTCAAGACACGAGTTCGATGCATAAACAACACATTTTAGCTTTATTTTTTTTCACTTTTTTTAATAAGTGGCATTTTCATAATTTTATCATCATCTTCCCAAAATCAATTAGGATTTTCTGCAATTTTTTCTATAGCCGCCAGCCATTATCTTCTCCTTATCCATTTTTTTCTCATTTTTCTTGTTCATTATACCTTCAAGCTTGTAGATTTGTCGCTAAAGATTTGATCTCAAACTTTTAAACTTGAAAAATCAACTCTTTTTTTTCCTATTTAGTGACTGAACTGGAAAAAACGCCACGTCGTAACGCGATGGTGGAGCTTGATGGAGCTGTAAATCGAGGAAGAGAGTAAGCCGAAAGCGTGGTAATTTGAACGAGCAAGGACAGAAAGCGCGTGATTTGGTGATAGAGAAGATTTGATTTGCCCATATAAAAAAAATGCAAAACAAAATTTGAGAACAAAAATAAAAAGATGAGAAGATAGAAAGAGAAGTGGGTTCTACTAGTTTATACTTTAGTTATGATTTGTTAGAAACAGATGAAATAAGTTAAAAAAAGTGTGCTATGAGCACAAAGTGTCTTATAACATAATAAAAAAACTCATAATATGACCCTCGGTGTTAAAGACTCTTTTACTTGAGAAGCATTATAACATGTAAAAGAATGCTATGTCATTATTAGAATATTTTGAAAAAATATATTGTCTATCTAAATATATGCAATAATTTTTTTGTAAATCAATAATATTGAAACTATGATATTTTATTAATTTATAAAAAATTCTCTTTTTAATATTATTTATATTTCAGAATATGTTTTTATAAAAGAAAAAACAGTTAATTTACCATATATAAATTTTGACTTTTATATTTTTATTATATTATTTAGTGTATATAAATTATGTTTCATAGAACCTAATATGACTTTAGATATAATTTTATTACAAATTATCAAAATATATCGAACTGTAAAGAAAATATAAAGATACTTCCATTGTGTGTGTAAAACAAACAATATAATGTTTAATTGTTTTATATAAAATATACATATATTTACAGAGAAATTTTGAAAAATTTTATTTTATTATTTTATCATTATGTATCATATTTTAAACTGGTTCAGTTCATGACTAATGAGATTTATTAATTTATCGTGTATATTAATTTATGAATTATGAGTTTTAGAGTTTGAGTGTAATATACTTCTCATTTAAATAACCATAAAATTAATTAGTAATTTACTAACATATTTTCGTTCTTTCCTTAAATAAATTTTACGAAATTACCTAATATGATTAAAATATATATAACAACTAATGATTTGAAATAATAGAGTTTTGATAACAATCTGTGTATTGTCTATCAATTTTGGTTAATTATATATTATAAAAAAAATTTAATCAATTACATTAAATCTATAATTAAAAATTATAAATATTTTTATATTGATTATAAAAAAAAAATTACTAAAACTATAACAAGATACAAATAACTATAAAACCTAAAACCATATGAGTATAAAGTCTCGGTTGATAAAATATTCTGATTAAATATATATATATATATATATATTTAATATAGTTTAAAATTAAAATATATACAATATAAAAATACATAAATATGTTAAATTCAAAATCTCATAAATATATATTATATTTGAATTAGTAAAGTTAAATACGCTATAATTTTAATTTGATAAAGTTATTAAAGATATTTTACATATTTTTTATTTATTTATTTAAACAATTAATTTACAAATATTTTATAAAAATAATTCAACAAATATTTTATAAAATATCATACTTTGCGGATGATGCAGATTATTACTTAGTTTATCTTATTGATTAGAATGTAATACATATGAGCCTATAATGGGCCTCCTTTAAAATGTTTAGTAACGTGTGTCCACTAAAGGTCGAACAACCTAGAAAATGTTCGGGTACCGATTTGTACGAGAGATTGTTGAGGCTAAAAGAATATTTTTGATTAAGACAAAATGAATCACATAAATGAAAACAAAATTTGCTCAAACAAAAAGGAAATGGAGGAAATTCCATAGAAAAATTACAACTTTGAAGGTAACACGTATCCATACTTATAAAAATTCCTAAATTTTACGAGTGTAAAATTTAAGATTCTAATTAATTTTTAAAAAATTTATCTTTTAAAAAATGATATTTATGAAAATGTCTCTTTAATAAACATAAAAATGAAAAGTGGTACGACAAAAGCCGTAAAGTTGAAATTCTCCCCTATTACTTGATACTTTGAACATTGAAAATTTTCAGTCGTCACTTTTAACTTTTAAAGTGACATTTATATCATGTTTTTTTTTCAATTCCCCTTATTTGCTCAAATAAAAAAACTTACCTATTGTAAAGATAAATGTGATGATGTGACTATTTTTTAGAAAAATATTTATTTAATCAAAAAAATAAAAAAAAATCAGAAAATAAAAAAAAAATTAGATAACTAATATAGAAATTAAAAAGAAAAAAAGAAAAAAAATTAAAAAAAATCAGAAAAAATTAAAAACAATATTTCAAAAAATCAAAAGATTAAATTAAAATACAGAAAATTAAATAAAAAAATCAGGCGAATTTTCAAAAATACCACTTTCTTTGTACCACTTTTCATTTTTACCTTCATTAAAGAAAATTTTTCAAAAATATCACTTTTTAAGGGACAATTTTTTTAAAAATTAATTAGAATCCTAAATTTTACATTTCTAAACCCTACCCCCACCCTACACCACCCCTTAACTCTTAACTCTAAGTCTTAGATTAATTAACCCAAGGGTTATAAGTGTGTTTTTCTCTTAAAGACAAGGGTAAAAGTGATTAGGTATTTTTGAAAAGTGGTACAAGGAAAGTGGTATTTTTGACAATTTCTCAAAAAATCACAAAGTTAAAAATAAAAGTTCATAATACTCTCTTTTACAGTACAAGATTATTTTAAAAAAACATATCATCGTTGACAATAACAATTTCAAACATATCAGTGATGATGATGATGGGTTTCACATAAAATCATGGGAAATTGTCAAAATACCACTTTTCTTGTACCACTTTTCAAAAATACCTTAATCACTTTTATCCTTGTTTTTTAAGAGGAAAAAACACACTTATAACCCTTGAGTTAATTAATTTAATACTTAGGGTTTAGAGTTAAGGGGTGGTGTAGGGTGGAGGTAGGGTTTAGGAATGTAAAATTTAGGATTCTAATTAATTTTAAAAAAATTTGTCCCTTAAAAAAGTAGTATTTTTGAAAATGTGTCTTTAATGAAGGTAAAAATGAAAAGTACTACAAGGAACATGGTATTTTTGAAAATTCCCTTAACATCATTAACATAATCATTAAGAGTGACGTTTTGACATATCTCTAGCGATAGTTTCCGAAATCTTCGTTAAAAACCTTGACATTATCTATCATTTTAATAAAAACTTGACATAATTATTGTTTTAAGTGATGGTCGTCTAAAACATCGTTATTTTTTTTTTTTTTTTTGATAAAATAAAACATCGTTATTGACATCTCTATCATCATTTTTAAGGATGATGTCGGAAACTATCGATAAAGATATGTTAAAAACGTTACTATTAATGGTAATGTGAAAAATCATTATCATCAGCAGTGATATGTTTGAAGTTGTTACTGTCAACGATGATAAATCTGTTTTAAAAAAAATTGTAATAAAAAAACTATTTTGAATTTTGTTTTTTGAATTTTGTGCCTTTAATTTTTTTAACTTTCTGTATTTAATTTAATCTAATTTATTTTTGAAAATTTATTTTATTTTCTGATTTTTTGTTTTTTGTTTTATTTTATTAATTTTATTTAATTTTCTTAATTTTTTTTATTTTAGTTTTGTGAATTTATATTTATTTTTCTGTTTTTATTTAAATTTTATTTATTTTATTAATTAAATAATAATTATTTTTCAAAAATAACATACAGATCATCACGTTTACCTGTTGTACATGTTAATTTTTTATTTGATGAATTAATAAACCAAATTGATGGTTTTTATGATACAAATGTCAATTTAAAAGTTAAAGTGCTAGTAAAAAAAATTCAAGGTAAAAGAAATATATATAAAAAATAAATATGCATTAAATATGATTAAAGAAACTTTAAATGAAAGTCTCGGTGAACTATTAAAATATAAATTGATTTTAAGAAAAAATAAGGTTGATCTTAAGGTAAAGTAATCCTAAAAGAATAATAAAATCTAAAGAGCTTTTAATTGTGAGGTTGTGTGTAACCATCGCGACCGAGTGTCATTGTTTTTTTCTTATACTAAAATAAAAAATTTGATATCATGGAAGCGTGAGAAAGTGTTACATAAACAATTTTTTCTTCGAATAGCAAAAGTTCGGCCCAATTTAAAGTGCTACCATACATAACTTTCAAAATCGCTACACTCTATCATCTTCCTTGACACAAGCAGCGGTATCGCTTGCTAGTGTCGCCTCCATCCAAGAGCTTTCATGGTTAACTTATGTTGATCCAGTTCTCCTGATTGTTCTCACGCCAACATCTCTTACTGATTATGTCTCTTCGTTACCGCTTTTTTTATCAAGGTCATTTTCACCACCGTTACTACTCATCTTGTTGTCACCCCGCCCATCTGACTACCCTCCTGGTCACATCTCCTTCTCTTTGGGCAAGCATAAGCATGGGATCTACTCTGCCCAAGAGAAGGCTTGTCGGATCAACTTTTCCTTTCATCTTTGATGCGTTTCCACCACTCAACGGCATCTGAGACCAAGACGGGGCCTTTGTAGAGCCGGCTCTGCTTTCATTATAGAGATCTACTTTGATTCTCTTCTGACATCCGCTCCTCCACTCCGTTGTAGCTTCTCACTCCCCTTCTCCCTTTGGCTGCTTATGAAAGCTCAATCGCTTATCCTCCTTGATGTAATACTAAGTTGTAAAAGGATCACAAATCTCTTGGATCAAAATGATGGACGATCCAATAAGAGGTGTCTTTCTTCTAATCAATACAATCGACTATAAAATCGGCTGGATGGAAGTGATGATGATGATACTGGATAGAACAAGGTGTTGACTGATTCCAAAATCAACCACAAAGAAGAACAACCTGATTCCACAAGCACCTTTCATCGCCAATCAAAGAGTCTAGTGATTCCACACAAGACAAAATGACCAAATTCATACAAAGACACAAAAACTTTGGATAAAAGAAACTGAAAATTTTATTAAATTTTAGGTAAAATATTTGTCTGCTACAATGAGGGTTCTAATGAGCTTATATAGACTCATTACAATAACTTAGAAAGCTAAACAAAATGAGGAAACATGCTAAAAATAAGAAAACTAGTTTTTAGGCTTTAAATGAGAGAATCTCGACCAAAAGAAAAATATAATCAGTTTCTTGTATCTGCACAGCTTTGGGAAGATCCCATGAGCCTTGGGGAGCTTCTGGTTGATAGAACAAATCACCAAAATACTTGCAATCATGGAGAGAAAGAGCTGTTGGGTTTATTGTAAATTTGCCTTGTAAATGGTAAGTCTTGGTGTGGAAGAATCTGACTAATCTAGTGAGGTCTAGCGTATGGTAACAACTCTTCAAGTGGTCTTAGATGTAAGGAATGCTCTCCCGGTATCCACATGTGAGTTTGATTTGCACAATCTGATATGTGCTCAAATTACCCTAGAGCTATTGATTACTCTCTCAAATAAGAGGTTCAACTATATACTTAAGAATCAAATCCACAGAGAGCGAAGGCACACTATAGGTTTGATAATCAATTTAGTTATGCTAGACAATTAATAAGAATTTAAGAATAGTAATATAAAATAATAGTTGGTTTGTAAACCATATCACGCGCACTTGTCGTCGATCAACGGTTGAAGCACGGAAGCCTAGTTCACAAAGTACCCGACTTGAAGCTCAAGTCATGAAAATTACAAATTTCCCCTTGACAAGTTTTTCCTAGTTTATATTGTCTTTGCTCGTGTTTTATGCTCATGTTTTATGCGAAGAGACGATTATAGAGGATTTTAGTGACTTACATAGTAGTTTAGGGTTTTTGGGGAGAAGATCAAGACTTCTTTCAAGCTTCGTATTGGAACCCCAATTTCTATCTATATTCTTTATCTTATGCAAGATTCCATTTTTATGATTATGTTTTGATTAGCGATGTCTGAGTAGTTACCTTGTTAGATTTAAGGTTTATTAATGGTTTTGACAGATTAGCCAAACAATAGAATTGCTAGGGTGATTATTAGATTTGTTATCAGCATTGTGCTTATTACTTGTATTATAGAGTAGCTAATTACCCTAATATTAGGATAATTGATACTTCGAGATCAGGATCGATGGTATGCAAAACACATCAATCTATGGTATTCAAACAACATAGATCAATGGCTTTATTAGTCAAGCATTAAACGACCAGATTCGATTGAATCACTTAAAATTACTAGACCAGTCCCTCGATTAATCATAATAACTTAAGCTCAACAGAATTTGTTCAGGTAACGATCCTACTCTCACTGGTAATGCGGACTAACAGAATGTTAAGGGTTTTAGTGAAGCGTTGTTCTGAACTCAAACTCTAGGATTTAGGTAAGTCACTCTCGTTATTCTTAACGAAGTGTGATCGATGGCCACTACGTGGCATCGATCGACGCTACTTCTAAACAATTGTGATTTCTATGTTTGATATATTTTCTAAACTTCTAATTTAACTCTCATTTGTTACTGGAGTTTTAGACTGTTTAAGATATGTTTGAGGGGATCACCAAGCTCTTGCTTGCGCTATAACATCCTATAATGTAAGGTTGAAGTGATTAAGTTCAACTTAGCATTAAGATCTACTTAAACAAAGAACTAATTAGAATAACCCTAACAATTTCATAGTATCAACAAGCCATTAACTACCCTAGAAGAACCCTAAATTTAACAATAGACTACTCAAACATGATTGTGATAAACATGATGAATAGATGAATAAATTGCATAGAAATAGTAATAGTAAAACAAGGGAGTTCAAGATCTTAGTCTGATAATGTAATAGATCCCTCTCTCCAAAGGTAGTCGTCAAGGTTGCAAGTATCAAAAAGGTTTGCAAAACAAGTGTATCTTGCAAAACAGCTAATAAACCTAATAAATTGCCTAAAACACGGCGAGGGACTTGTCTTGCAAATAATTTGAACTTCTGGGTAGAATCATGATTTCTTCAAATCTTATATAACTTGACAAAAGTGTTGACCGTCTATCAACACTCAAGGTTAGAAGTCGATCGATGGTCTTAACGTTTCTTTATTGTGACTTCGAGTTTTCGGCTGAGCATTCTTCTATGCTCCAATTGCTTTCAATGAGTACTTGAACCTGTAAAGACTCTAAAACAATACAAATTGCATCTAAAAGACGTAAAATTGTATACATATCAAGGTTAAAATCAGGTAATTAACCATGAGATATCAACGGGTTTGGATCATTGGTTAGCAGTTAAGTAGATTCAAAGGTATCTTCGTGGTAAATCTAAAACCAGCTTAACATTTGTTAAAAAATCAGTGAGTTCAATTGAAGGGTTTTCATATTCAGACTATTCAGCTGATTTAGACAAAAGGCATTCATTTACTGGATATGGGTTCAAAGTTTGGGGTAATATAATGTCATAGAGATCTAATCTATAATCAATTGTTTTTTTTGTCAACCACTGAAGCAGAATATATGGCACTCTCTTCAGCGACCAAGGAAACTATTTGGCTAAAGGGTATTTGTGCAGAATTGGGTTTACAAACAAGCAGTGTTAATTTGTCTTGTGATTCATAGAGTGTCCTACCTCTAGCAAAGAACACAATATTTCATAAAAGGATTAAGCATATTGCAAACAAGTATCAATTCATTCGTAATATTGTTGCTCAAGGTGATATCATTTTATACAAGTCCACACATACAAGAATCAAACTGATCTATTTGACAAAAGTCTTACATGGCACAAAGTTGCGGTTGTGTTCTGAGGTGGTGAACTTGTTCTAAGACAGCAGGGGTTTCGGGTAACAACGAGGATATAGTGTTAATTGGTTACCTCGCAAGACAGAAAGACAATGGGTTAGATAGTATCTTAAAATTAGTTATTATTTAGTCATATTGATCTTTAAACAACCTTGAGTATAAGAGAAAGAAAAGTCGTTACTCGAGTACATGAAGCGAGGTTGAGCTCATGGGTTTATGTTTGGTTTCAGGTGGAGCATCTTTGGGTTTCTTCAAAACAGAAAGCATATCAGAGTCAGAAAAAGGTTCTAAAAGTCTTGGACAGTTATTTCTGAAAGGTTCAGTGTTAATCGAAAAAGAGAAAGGTCAGATATGATGGTTCGTGGTAAATAAAGTTTGAAGCTTTCAGTTCCATGAGGTTAGATATGATGGTTATGACTCAGATCGGCTACATGCAAAATAATTGAAGGGTTTGTTGGTTCAGATCGGCTACATGCAAAGGCAACTTCCGGTTATTTTAAGTTGGACCCCTCAGTATCTGCAGAAAGAAGAAGAGATATGAGTCGGATTTTTCCTCTTCGAGTTCTTATTTCAAAAGAAAAGAAGAAATCTAAACAGAGAAGAGATACATAGAGTACCTTGTTGTTTTGTTCTTCTTAGAGCAAGAGGGAGTCGAAGAAAAGCTTCAGAGGTGATCAGAGAAGCTTTGGTGAGATGGAGGCAATGGATCTCCTTAGAGAGAAGGGAGAGAAACATAAGGATAGGGTTTCAAAGAGAGAGAAACATCACTTTGGTGTTATGTATGAAAGGTGGAGATTGTGGATTTAATTCAGCCAAACTCCAAGTGGGCCTTGTGCGTTATGGTCCAAGTTCGTCTGAAACCTGCAAGGAAGAATTAAGCCCAAGTCTCATCCCAGTTGCTATCAGAAATAATGAAACTTGTGCATTTCATAGTTTGAGTGGATAAAGTTGTTATAACGTCCAGATTCAAACTCGAGGAGATATACAGAAGAAAAACAACGACGATCAAGAACAAAGAAAGAGAGAAGGAGAAGATGACTTAGCTTGAGATTGTGAGGGTGAAGCTCGATGGAGACACGAAGGCAGTAAACGGTCAAATCGTACCATTCTGGCAATAATTTTCTGATTTCACAGAGGAAACGATAAGCTAGCTAAGTTCTCGGATAATCACTACAAGAAAACTCGTCTTTTACTAGGACGGGTTTTCCTCGTTATTTCCTAGTAAAGGGAAAGTTACTAGGAAATAACGAGGAAACGCGTTTCGTCGAAACACGTTCGTCGTAAAGCCTATTTTCCTCGTAAGGTCCTAGTAAAGTTTACGAGGAAGGCTTTCCTCGTAAAGACGTGGTAACCTTTTCCTCGTAAGGTCGTCGTAATTTTTCCTAGTAAAACCGTAGTAAGCTCTTCCTCGTAAGTTTGTAGTAAACTTTACGAGGAGTTTACTAGAACAGCTTAAGAGGATATTACTTGGAACATTTACTAGGATTTTGCTTGGACTTATTTTTCCCTAATAAAATATATTAATTATAAATATAAATAATTTATTTTTTTTTTAAAAAAATCAAATTATAAATAAAAAACAAAATATTTTATAAATAGTTAAATAATATACAATTAAGTTTTAAAATTCAGAATATACAATTAAATTAAAAAAAACTACGGATACAGATTATGTTCGTGAAATTGCCGAACGAACTCCTGGCTCGCTAAATCATGCTCCTCTCCTAAGTTGGTTGACGGCTGTGACTGTGACGGTGGATGATGTTGGGTTGGAATCCCCTCGCGTTCCCGTCTCTGACGCAATATCTCCGCCAATTGCTGGTTTCCACCCGCCATATATTCGAGGACATCGTTGAGAGAAGTCATCTGCTCGGTGAGCGAAGCCACATGAGACTGCGTCGTCTGCAACTCCGAGCGCAGCTGAGCATTGGCATCATGCTGCTGCTGAGCATAAGACGATGTCGCTGCAGAGACATCGTTAATCGAGCCAATCCCGACGATACGCCCCTTTTTCCTAGGGGCGACCTGTAAATAAAAATATTAATAACATTAAAAAAATTTAAATAAATAATAAAAATTAATAGTAAAACAAATTATTTACCTCCTCGTAAATCTTATCCACTTCAAGAGTGGATAATACGACTGGAGTCTCAGTCTGCTGAGTCAGCTGAGTCTGGTGTTCGTCAATTCAGGATGATCCGGAATCGAAGATGGACCGGGAGCTGACGAAGATGAACCCGGAGTATCCCGACGCCCAAATATATCTCCGTAGTGAATCCCCCGATGATCAGGAGACCGATCAGATGACTGATCAAGAGACGACGTCCTCTTACCAGCAGCCCTAGCAATCTTGTCCGCTCTAGGCATCTAAATCAAAAAAAATAAAACATTAATTTCCCGTATCATTAAAAAAACAGTTAAAAAAGTAAATCAACCTAATCTAAATTCCCTAAACTATCCACCTAATCTAAATTCCCTAAACTAACCACCTAATCTAAATTCTCTAAACTAAACACTAACCTAACTACTACCTTTAGAGGATTCTGAGAGGCAGTTACTAGAAAATGCAAAATGGAACTGCTCGAGTTTATATAAGGAATTGGGTTTCCTCGTAAAACCCTAGTAACCTTTACGAGGAAATAGCTATGCCCGCGTCTTTTTCCTCGTAAGACCCTAGCAACTTTACGAGGAAATAGCTACGCCCGCGTGTTTTTCCTCGTAAGACCCTAGTAACACCTTACGAGGAAATAGCTATGCCCGCGTTTTTTTCCTCGTAAGACCCTAGTACACTTACTACGGCCTTACGAGGAAAGGGTTTATAAAACCCTAAACTCAAAACCCCAAACCCCAAACCACAACTTTTAAGTTATAAATCCCCAAACTCAAAACCCCAAATTGAAACAAACTCATAATAGAAGATTATCTTCTCCATACATTTTTCAGGTAGATTGTGATCGGTTTTAATACTCATCATTCTAGCAGCCAAATGCTCATTCGCAGCTTCTAACATTTCATAAAACTTTTTTGAATCTAAGTTAGGTTCTTCAACTTCATCATCATCATGAGTTACAAATGCATCACCTACCATATCATGAACCCTATCACAATCTACCATTTGTTCCTTCTGGTGATGATAACTAGTTTCATTACGCAAATGATCTACCGGTTCAACTTGCAAATTCCTACTACTGCTAGCTTCATCATTCCTACAACTAGCATCTTCTCCATGTTGATACCAAATATAATAATAAGGCATGAACCCTCTATTTATTAAATGCTTCAAAACACTTTCACGAGGGCCTAATTTTGTATTGCAGCATTTCCGACAAGGACAGAACATCTTACCACTTTCCTGTGTGAGTGGTGTAGAATCTGCTTGATGCATAAACGTCTCCAACCCTTCGAGATATTCTGTCGTCACCCTCCCGTTATTATCTCTGTGTGAATACATCCACTTCCGCAACTCGAAAATATTTCCCGGGCCAGACATTTTTTTTGTGTTTGATCAAGCTTATAGCTGATTATTTTTTTGTGTGTTTCAAATGAATCATAATTGTGGTATTTATAGAAATTTTCAAATCTGAGCATTTACTAGGAAATTGCTAGGAAAAGTAGGTACAAAAATTAAATTCGATATTTTCTATCTAGTTCCTCTTAATTTCGTAGTAACAAAACTCGTTCCTCTTAATTTCGTAGTAAGCAATTACTAGGACTTTACGAGGAAACTGCTTTACTAGGAAATAGCTATGCCCGCGTTTTTTCCTCGTAAAGTCCTAGTAATGTTACTATGACTTTACGAGGAAACTGTTTTCTCGTAAGTATACGAGAACCTTACGAGGAAACATGGTTTCCTCGTAAATTCGAAGTAAACTCGTAGTAATTTTACGAGGAACTATTTTCCTAGTAAAGTTTCCTAGTAAATGCTTAGTTTTCTTGTAGTGAATGCTTTGTTTCTAGAGGAATCACCATTGTTGTGATCTTGTAATCTTGATCGAATCTGATACTGAAGCAGGTGAGGGATACTGACTCCCTCCCCGGTGAGTAAATCAGCGAACACCGGATGAACAAAGTCTTTATGTCTCGTTGTTCTTGATCTCAATCTCATACTCGAACCTGAAACCAAAACAAAGCAAGTCAATCACATAGTTAAAACAAGTAAATCTTGAGTGGAAAACGATCTAAAAACTCTGCACTAGTATAGATAAGAGAGTGAAGTACGAAATCTAACAACCACTATTAACCCTTGGACACAACCTCACCAAATCTAAAGGAATAATTTACAACCATTATAAGAGTCGTTTAGTCCTATACAGCGTACTAAAAAATAAGATTCAGATCTAATCAAGCGTCTTAAGCAAATCATCAGAGCGCCGAAGATACTGGACACATTTTCAAAGCAATCTTAATACTCCGAAAACCTCAGAATCGATACATTTCATGAACCAACACTATATACCCTTTTACAGCGTCGACAACATTCTGTCTTTTTCTTTTAGGCGTCTAAAGTTTTGACATAAAGCTTAATGTATAGGTTTCAAATTTTTTAACAAAGGTAGAAGTTCATTTGCTAAAAAGTTCAAAAATAATTATCATGCTTTTTTTATACTTTATTTCTGATTCCATGCAATATAATAAAAAATGGGCAAATCTCTCAAATAACTTTTTTTAAAGTTTTTGTCACAAAAATAACTTACAAGAACAAAAAACAAACTAGACCTTCTTTATTTTAAAAAAAAAATATATTTTTTTTTCAATTTTAAACCTCACCCCCAAAACTCCACCCCATAACTCTAAACCCTAAATCTAGATTAATTAACCCAAGTGGTATAAATGTATATTTACACCCTTTAATAAATGTTATTTTGGTCATTTTTTTCTTTAATGGTTATTTTTGTGACAAAAAATTTTTAAAATCTATCTTAGGGTATTTCTCTAAAAAAAATAGGAACTCGCTAATCTTTAAGATTGGTTTCCGATTAAAAACATAAACCAAAAATGACCAAATCTCTAAAGAGTGAGGATTAATTTTAGAGAAAAGTGAGAGTGATCGTCAACTACAAGAATCTTATCTTGTGCCTACTCTTTCCTTCCAAGTGACACAATAGAAAACGAACCCAACTGATTGATGCTTGTGGTGAATAAGTTACAGTCACCATCAAACCTCTTATCCTGCGCACATGTCCACTCTGATCATGCGCATATACACACTGTCCACTCTTATCATGCGCATATACACACTGTCCACTCTTATCATGCGCATATACACACTGTCCACTCTTATCATGCGCATATACACACTGTCCACTCTTATCGTGCGCACCTAAAACACAAAAGAAGTTTTTACACAAAACTCCAAAAAGCAAAGAATCTGACCCATTCACAAACACCATCATGCCCACCACACGATCAAAGAAGAGAGTAAGAGAGGAGAGAGAAACAGAGATTGAAGCAAGAAGCTAATGGAGAGTGTGGCAGTGACATGGAGCAGAGAAGAAGAGAAATCATTCGAGAACTCAATAGCTATGCATTGTGTAGAAGAAGAGATAACAGAGGATCAATGGAGCCAAATGGCGTCGATGGTTCCGACAAAAACACTAGAACAAGTAAAGAAACATTACCATGTCCTCTTAGAAGACGTGAAGGCAATAGAGAACGGACAAGTCCCATTACCTCGTTATCACAGAACCGGCGACGAAGCTGCAGAAGCTTCTCCTGCGAACAGAGACTGCCATTCCTCTGGTGGGAGTGGATCATCGGAGAAGAAACCAAACCACGGAGTCTCCGGGTTAAATGGCGGCGGAAGAAGTGGTTCAAGAGCTGAGCAAGAGAGAAGAAAAGGGATTCCATGGACAGAAGAAGAGCATAGGTGTCTCCTTCTTCTTCTTCTTCTTCCTCACTTCATCTTAAAGAAAGTGAAAAAGATGTTACCTTTATTCAAATGCTCTGTTTCAAATGCTCTGTTTTTGTTTTCTTGTTCTTGAAGGTTGTTTCTTTTGGGTTTGGAGAAATTTGGGAAAGGAGATTGGAGAAGCATCTCAAGGAACTTTGTGATCACAAGAACACCAACTCAAGTAGCAAGTCATGCTCAGAAATACTTCATCAGGCTTAACTCGATGAACCGAGATCGAAGACGGTCTAGCATTCATGACATCACTACCATAAACAATCAAGCTCCTGCGGTTACAGGACAACAACAACACCAACAAGTGGTTAAACATAGACCAGCTCAGCCACATACACAACCCCAACCACATCATCCTGGACTGGGGATGTATGGTGGTGCGCCAGTGGGACAACCCATCGTCGCACCACCTGATCATATGGGTTCAGCTGTTGGAACACCTGTGATGGTTCCACCTCCAATGGGAGGAACTCCTCATCATCATCATCATCATCATCATCATATTGGAGTAGCTCCTTATGCTGTACCGGCTTATCCGGTTCCACCGCAACAACATCCAGCTCCATCGACTATGCATTGACCAACATTAACAGTTGGTGAAAACTGACACCTCACATTGTTATGTAAACTTGTGTAAATTTCTTAAATTGAACAGGAAACAATAATGTACAGCAGAGGAATCTGTTTTTTTCCCATTTCAATAGTCTATGATCTTCTGTTTTACCGGAATTTTCAATACATTTCTTGAAATAAAGAGTACTAATGTTTTTCGGCAACTTTATTAGCTTGATTACAGAATACGATATTGTAGCTAGCAGATTTGGCGGAAATAAACTATAATTATAAAAGAGTAATAAATATTTATATTCAGAAGGGAAACATAGAGAAAATTGCCGAAGCTCAAATATGTGGCCATGTTGTGATCTAAAGACAATTCCAAGAAATAAGACAAAACATAGAAGCAGTTTTTTTCTCAAAAGACAAAAAACATAGAAGCAGTTTACTTACAGTTTTGATTCTCTTAAAAGAGATGCTTTTAATGTCAGTCAGTATCTGTGAGAAACGTAAAAGCAAATCACTGAAATGAATGCTTTAGAATATGCTAAATGCTTTTGATCAAGGCGTGTGGGCCAATTTGGGCCCAAACTAGAACAATTCAGGCCATAATTATTTCACACATGTTTCAGAAAATTGAAAAGAAAAATATTAAGGCCCAGAAAATGAAGCTAGGTCACCCGCGTGACAGTGAAGAATACTTACCACTATATTACGACTTTTTTTTCTATACTACAACGACTTGGTACTTAATTTTAATATTAGTTAAATAAGGACAGATAGAAGTTTTTGGATGTGTTTGCGTCAACCATTACTTATTTGCACCAAGTCAAGTCTTCTAAGTTGCAAATAAGTAATGATTAACCATGCGCGTGCAGAATCATGGTTAGCATTACCAGATAACAATATAATTTTCCAGAGTCAATGGCAATTTGAGTCTTGTTTTCTTCTTTTTATCGATTGTAATCTTTTCTTTAAATGCTCACCAGAATAAGTCAATAATTGAAAACCACTTTTGTTTATTACCGTTTTCCCCCAAATGGAAGTATAGTTTAGTTTGTGATACAGCTAAAATTGATCAAAAATAAATATAAAAATTAAAAAAATGATTAATTGTTGCGAATATTGGCATCCACTTTAATCCTTCTCAAATATATTCCCAAGTTATTTGTGCAAGCATGCTTCTTTACGTAAGAACACATTATTAATGCCGACATCCGTACATTACTGAGAACAATTCTCATTACTAATATTTCATTTGCAAAAACGATTATTCATTCATGAACCAAGTTATAATAATCTTATATGAGGTCGAAATCAGATATGGTTTTTATTGGACGCATACATATGACTAGTATTTGTTAAAAATAAATTTCAAAAGTTCCTTTGATTTTTAATTCAAAAAATGTGCAACAATATTAACAAAATTATATGCGCAAAAAAAAATTATATGTGCACCAGTGTACTAGATCTTTTTTGTTGTTATTGCAGTTCTGCTGCAAATTGCGGTAGAGGTTTTATAAACAATGATAATTTTCATTTTGTAATAAATTCAATTTTTGTGATAAAATGCCACACATTTTCTTGAAGACGCTTTGGCGGTGAATTCTTGCATATAGTTTAAAAACTTCGTTGAAAAATAACTGCACACTCACATCGTATATGTTGAAAAATGATCGTGATAGTATATATAGTTTCATTAGTAAACATATACAAAATATTAATTATAGCGAATTAATTTTATATGTACTATTGCCATGTTTTTTTTTTGTTTTTGATAAGAATGTCCTTTTGCCATGTTGTATGATAGAGAAAGTTCAATATGTCAAAACAAAAGTGCAAGATGTGAAGAAAATTTCTAACTAATTCAAGTTGCATAGAATCTACCGCTATATAAATCAAACCTCCATTCAAGTGTTTTATCACCACTACAAGATGCTGCCGCAATACCGACGGCCATTTTCGTCAGAATTTCGTCGGGAAAGGCCATTCCCGATGAATTTCCGACGAAAATGACCGTCGGTATGGTTTCGTCGGAAACTCAAATGTTGTCGGGAATCCGTCGGAAATTCCCAACGGCATTCCGACGGACACGAAAGCCGTCGGAAATTCCCGACGGACAAACGCCGTCAGAAATTCCCGACGGACGAAAGCCGTCGGAAATTACCGACGGACGAAAGCCGTCGGAAATTCCCGACGGACGAAAGCCGTCGGAAATTCCCGACGGACGAAAGCCGTCGGAAATTCCCGACGGACCAAGGCCGTCGGAAATTCCCGACGGACCAAGGCCGTCGGAAATTCCCGACGGACGAACGCCGTCGGAAGGCCGTTGGGAATTTCCGGATTTGAATTTAAAAATTGTTTTTTAATATTTTAGTTTTTAAATTTATTTAATTGAAATATTTAAAAATATTAAAATGTAAATATAGAAATTTAAACAAAAATATATTATAGAAATTTTAAAGTTTTACAAAATTAAAAAAAAAACATTCAAAAAGTTCATAATTTAAAAAAAAAACACTAAAACCTTCTAGAAAAAATGTCTTCCATCCTCTTCATAAGTTTTTGATTTAATCTCCTTGTCTCCGTCATCTCCTTTCGATATGCCGCCATCTCAGCCGACTGTTGCTCCATTTGAGCCGATTGTTTTGCCATCTATAAATACAAATACCATTTTTAAAAAATATATAATTATTAGAAAACGTTTTTTTTTAAATGTTTTAAAATGTTATATAAACCTTTTTTTATAAATACAAATAAAATTTTTTTAAATGTTTTAAAATATGTATAATTATTAGAAAACATTTTTAAAAATGTTTTAAAATGTTATATAAACCTTTTTTATAAATACAAATAATCTTTTTAAAAATGTTTTAAAATATGTATAATTATTAGAAAACGTTTTTAAAAAAATATTTTAAAATGTTATATAAACCTTTTTTAATAAATACAAATAACCTTTTTAAAAATGTATAATTATTAGAAAACGTTTTTTAAAAAATGTTTTAAAATGTTATATAAACCTTTTTTATAAATACAAATAATCTTTTTAAAATGTTTTAAAATATGTATAATTATTAGAAAACGTTTTTAAAAAATATTTTAAAATGTTATATAAACCTTTTTTAATAAATACAAATAACCTTTTTAAAAATATTTTAAAAATTTATAATTAATAGAAAACGTTTTTTAAAAAATGTTTTAAAATGTTATATAAACCTTTTTTATAAATACAAATAATCTTTTTAAAATGTTTTAAAATATGTATAATTATTAGAAAACGTTTTTAAAAAATGTTTTAAAATGTTATATAAACAACTTTTATAAATACAAATAACCTTTTTAAAAATATTTTAAAATATGTATAATTATTAGGAAACGTTTTTAAAATATGTTATATAAACCTTTTTTTATAAATACAACTAACCTTTTTAAAAATGTTTTAAAATATGTATAATTATTAGAAAACGTTTTAAAAAAATGTTTTAAAATGTTATATAAACAATTTTTATAAATACAAATAACCTTTTTAAAAATATTTTAAAATATGTATAATTATTAGGAAACGTTTTTAAAATATGTTATATAAACCTTTTTTATAAATACAAATAATCTTTTTAAAATGTTTTAAAATATGTATAATTATTAGAAAACATTTTTAAAAAATGTTTTAAAATATATATAATTATTAGAAAACGTTTTTAAATATATATATACATATATGTATAAGTATAAGAAAACGTTTTTTTAAAAAAAAATTATATAAATATTTTAACTTTAAAATTCCAAAAACAAGAAAATAAACTAACATTCACAAAAACACAATCAAAACTAATGTAAATCACAATCTAACAACACAAATCTAAGATCTAATTCCTAAAACTATCCATTCTAACCAAAGACCCTAAATTTGAAACCTAAAATCCCTAAATCTAACTTCCAAATTCTCAAAAAACAATTAATAAGAAGAGGGATTAGATACTTACATGATTTGGGATAGAAGTATGAGAGATTTGGGGGATTTTGAGCCGAAATCGGAGAGAAAAGAAGAAGAAATCGCGGAGAAGAAGAAGAGACCCGAGAGGAAGAGAAGAGAAATGGAGAAGGAAGAAGAAAGAGGAAAATATAATTAAAACAAAACCGACGGATAAGTGCCGTCGGGATTCCGTCGGTTTTTTATTTATTTAAAATTCAATTTTTTTTGTTCCCGGTAAACAAATTCCCGACGGCATTCCGACCAAATAGTGTCCGTCAGTAAAAAAGCCGTCGGGAGTTTGTCGGGATATTGTACTTCGCGAGGCTGACAAGCACAATTCCCGACGGATTCCCGACGGAAAGGACATATTATTTGCTTTACAATTTTTTTTAACTTTTCCGTCGGAAATCCATCGGGAATTCCCGACGGATTCCCGACGGAAAGGACATATTATTTGCTTTACAATTTTTTTTTACGTTTCCGTCGGAAATCCGTCGGGAATTCCCGACGGATTTCCGACGGCTTTTGGCATTTTATAGTTTTGGGGTTTCATAATATTGTGGATAACTTCATTATATGATAATCTCTGTATATTAATGATTTAGAGGGACTATAACCATTAAAATATTTAAAATAATACCGATTACACAAAGCACTTATTGTGAAAGTAGATTTCCGCAATGTATGTCTTTAAATGTATAAATGTTAAGGTGATATATAAAGAATATGTCGATGTTCTTCGTTATAATTTTTTAGATGAAAATTTCATTCCTTGTGAATAAATATCCTATTACACACTTAAGAAGTGTCATTTCGACATTTTCCGTATCCAAAAAATGACAAAATTAGGCATTTACTCAATGAAATTAGACGGCCGTCGGAAATCCATCGGGAATTACCGACGGATTCCCGACGGACTTGCATATGTCTGTCGGGAATCCGTCGGGAATTCCCGATGGATTTCCGACGGCCGTCTAATTTCATTGTGAAACCTCAAATTGTCGGGAATCCGTCGGTATTTTTCCGACGAATTCCTGACGGAGCCAGTTTCCGTCGGGAATTACTGACGGAATTCTGACGGATTCCCGATCATGTCCAACGGTAACAAAAATCGTCAAGATTTCGTCGGATTTCTGTCGGTATTTCCCGACGGAAGAGATGTTGTCGGAATTTCGTCGGTTTTTTTTTGACGAAATTCTGACGAAAAAAAAATTACCATTTCGTCAGGTAGCCGTCGGAATGTCGTCGGTATATTCCGACGGCCGCGCTCTCCGTCGGAATGTCCGTCGGGAATTGCCCTTCTTTCTTGTAGTGCACACAATATAATAAAAAGAACAAAACTAACTTTCACTCTCAAACCCTAATCAATTATCTTCAGTTTACAAATGGGTCGACCAGACCAAAATCCGGTGTCACATGCACAACATGCGCCCGGACCGATTGGAATACCAGGTCAACCAATTGGAGCACCAATGACTGGAGCCGCCAGCAACCAACCTTCAAAATGGACTTCAGAACTTTTTGATTGCATGAACGACGGAGAAAATGGTTAGAAGTTTCAAAGATATTTAAGCCTAGACATTAGGTTTTCGATTTCAGTTCACTGGTTTTTCTTATAAAAGTTTTTCATAGTGCTCCACTGTTAAAACTTACATATAACTTTTGTTGCCTTTGATGTATTTTTGAATCAGCTCTCATCACATGTTTCTTCCCGTTCATCACGTTCGGACAGATTGCAGAGGTTATCGATGAAGGCGCAAGCAGTAAGTACGCATAGATATTAAGGAACTGGAACATGTGTATCAATGTAGCATGCATTAATATAGATCAATGAGATTGGAGACTTAATAACGCTCGTGTCATTTTAATGTGCATATCATAATTTTCACGGTTCTGTGATTTTGTGTCATTATCAATCTATATAATATATATATGCGCAGGTTGTGGGACGAGTGGAATATTGTATGGAGTGATATGTTGTCTATTAGCTAGGTATACCATGTATTTACTCATGCACATTCCGGACCAAACTCCGAAGCAAATACGGGCTACCGGATGCTCCAGCTCCAGATTGGATCACTCATTGCTTCTGTGAATATTGTGCTCTTTGCCAAGAATATCGTGAGCTCAAGAACCGTGGTCTTGATCCTGCCATTGGTATAGCTCTTCTTTCTGAAATAGTCTAACTTAAAAAACTTTTGCTTATTAATTGTAGCAGTTGCTTTCTGTTTGTTTGTTAACATTTAGCCATTTAGTTAATATCTTGATGTAATTAGGATGGAGTGGGAATCAGCAGCGGATGTGTCAGCAACAAGAGATGATGACTCCTCCCATGGGCCAACGAATGATGGGTTGACTTGGATGTTGTTTTGTTTTTTCCCTTCTTAAACATTGTTCTCTTTTCTGGTCAACAAACACTATTCTCTTTAATAATGTATTTATGTAGGTGTATTTTTTTCTTTCTTTTTGTGTCCACATTTACTAATTTTACGGCCACAAACAATTGTTAACTTTTTATATTCCCGGCTGCAGTTTATAATATACACTTGAAACACAACAAAACCATTACTAAAAGACATAAACTTAGGGCTGGTGTAGATGCAGTTAAAGGTGATTCCAACAAAGACACATAGAATTATCGGCTGTAGAAATCGTGTGTAACATTTTTCATAGTTTGTAAATTATAGTTATTCAGCATTAAAAAAAATCTGTTTCGGTACTAAAATTGGGTTTCGTCTCTTTTGATTATCTTGAGATATGATCTATTTGTTTGACTTATACATTATATTGCCAATTTAATTAGCACAAATTTGTACTAAGAACTAAAAACATAAAATACGGATGATGTAAATAGTGAATTAATATGATACGTAATGTTATTATGAAAGAAAATTTGTTTACAAATATGTTACTTAGCGAATATTTTGTATAACTTCTATTCGAATGAAATCTAACAATACAAATTCATATATCAACTGCTAGAACCATAAACTAAGAAAACAATATTTTAAATTAATGTAAATTTCTGTTATAAAATCGTGTTGTTTAACAATATATATTAAACAAATATTCTAATTGGTAAGTGTGTCAAGTATATACATTTTAAAAAAATATTCTTGGAAAATATCAAAATGAAAGAAAATATTGCACGGACAAGCATATCAAAGTCTAGTTAATTTTTAAAGCTAAAGACAAAAAATAAGAAAAAATTTCTATAATATTGCTATAGGAATATCTTATTCATTTTTAATCATTTTCTCATTTAATTTCTACGGTTACAGTAAATACAAATATATCAAAAATTCTACCGACTAAAATCTATCATTACAGTCCAGCTAATTGCTCCATAGTAAAAAGATGAATTTAATGGACTTATGGAAGCAAAGAATATCTGAAGGAATTTAACTCCACTACATGCAGAATTCAAAACTTTAATCTGTGCAATAGAATGTGTGATTACTTTCAGGTAAACAGAAGTGGCTTTCGAAACAAATTGCTCTAAGATAGTGAAGATAACGACGACACCAATAAAATGACTCGCCTTTTCAATCATTTTAGAAGAATCTCAGAGATGGGGTTGTTTGTTTCATCATCTGTAATCTCCATCTAGATGATCCATTTACATGATTCATTCAAATGATTCATTCAGATATTATTGAGACTATTTGTTTGTCCATCAGGATGGATCATCTAGATGAATCATCTTAATGAACTTATGTTTGTTTCTCTATATCCATCTCCATCTAAATGAATTTAATACACAAATTACTAATATACTCTTTGTTTAGATTTAATAATTTTTTATTTTTGTTTCACTATATTAATTCTTATTAATTACTTAAATATAATTATTTGAATATATGATTTTGACAGGAAATATAATTTTGTGATTTAGCGGAAAATACATATTCACAATTTCGGCGAGAAAACACGTTTTTATTGTTTTGGAGAAAACCCGCGTTTTGCGGTTTTGGTGGGAAAAAGCATTTTGCAGTTTTGGCGAGAAAACGTTTTTGCGGGAAAATTAGTTTTTGCGGTTTTGAAGAGGAAACCCGCTTTTACGGTTTTGGTGGATAACACGTTTTTCGTTTTTTGTGGGAAAACGTTTTTTACGGTTTTGGCGGAAAAAACATTTTTGTTGTTTTGGCAAGAAAACACGTTTTTACGCTTTTAGCCGGGAAAAAAAGTTGCAACGCCCCAACCGCCCACGGCTAATGGGTCATCCACGCCCGCTCTCTTGGCCTGTGGGCCCCATCCCATCCGACGGCCGTGCGTTAATTTTTCCAAGGCTCAAAATCATTGTTTACTGACCCTGCAATCACCACCCGACCTTTCTCCGTGTTTTGGCCTCACTTGCACGGTGTCGTGAATCACTTCCCGATAGGTCACCCATCCTTTCACTACTCCAGCCCAAGCACGCTTAACTCTAGAGTTCTAAATGGATGTGTGACGGAAAAGGTAAGTCAACTCTGGTGACATAGGTAGCCAAATCAATTCTCTTAAGCCTTTCCATATATCACAACTCGGGATGTTACAACTCTCCCCTCTCAAAGAACGCAACGTCCTCGTTGCGTCCCACGACAGGTCTCAAGATGCCTCTCGGGTCAGAACCGAGATGGCTAACCAGCTCTGATACCACTTGTAATGCCCCGACCACCCACGGCTAATGGGCCATCCAGCCCGCTCTCTCGGCACGTGGGCCCCATCCCATCCGACGGCCGTGCGTTAATTTTTCCAAGGCTCGAAATCATTGTTTACTCACCCTGCAATCACCACCCGACTTTTCCTCGTGTTTTGGTCTCACTCACACGGTATCGCGAATCACTTCCCGATATGTCACTCATCCTTTCACTACTCCAGCATAAGCACGCTCAACCCTGGAGTTCTAAACGGATGTGTGACGAAAAAGGTAAGTCAACTTTGGTGACATAGGTAGCCAAATCAATTTTCTTAAGCTTTTTTCATATATCACAACTCGGGATGTTACAAAAGTATTTTGCGGTTTTGGTGGGAAAACACATTTTTTAGGTTTTGGCATAAAAACATGTTTTTGGATTTTTGGCAAAATGTGTTCTTGGAATTTGTAGTTTTGGCGAAAAATATGTTTTTGCAATTTTGGTGGGAAAATGTATTTTTGGAGTTTTGATGAAAAAATGTGTTTTTGGAGGAAAAATGCGTTTTTGCGATTTTGACGAAAAATTGTGTTTTACGTATTTGGCGGATAATGTGTGTTTTGATGTTTTGGCGAAAAATACGTTTTTCGTTTTGGCGAAAAAATACGTTTTGTGATTTTGGCGGGAAAATGCATTTTTTATTTAGTGAGAAATGTGATTTTGTCACTTTTTTGTGATAACAAAATAATATTAGATTTAGTTTTATAATTTTTGAATTGTATAAAAAGTATAATAGACTTTATACCATTTTGACATAATCATCTCCATTCAAATGGTTCAAATTGGTTGAGTTAGATGAACTTTGAAATTAGGTCTAAAAATTTAAAATCATCTAGATGAATTGTATTTTCATTTTCTAAACAAACAAAACTTTCATCTCCGTCCGGATGACTCATCTAGATGGTAAAACAAACAGTTCCATACAGAGGTTCAACCCATTCATAGTTTTATTTATTTTACGCATGACAAATACAATGTCGGAGAGGTTTATAAGAGATGCGAAGACCCAGGCGTCACATGTCACATATACCTTGTTCAAAAACGCGTCCGCCTGGACGATTCCCCGGCCGAGTATCCGTGAAACGGTGGGTGAGCGTGGCGATTTGTGACGATTCGGTTGTATTGTACGGAAACATTGATTTTGTTAAGTTTTAAGTTTGAAATCTGATGTTTATAAGTAGATCTGCTATTTTTACCGCATAAAAGCAAGAAAAAATGGTGAATATCAAGAAAACAAGCTTAAAACGCCATGGAAATGTTGCAGAAACTCGACCAGCACACTGAAGAAGAAGAGGGTAAAATCGTAATTTCTATAGTCATTAAAGAAAAACGAAAAATATAACAAAAGCGCACTAGCAGGGCTTCGAACTCGGGTTTACTGGCCAATTTGAAACAACACGT
The DNA here is from genome assembly GCA_905132765.1 of Moricandia arvensis. Classification (NCBI taxonomy): domain Eukaryota; kingdom Viridiplantae; phylum Streptophyta; class Magnoliopsida; order Brassicales; family Brassicaceae; genus Moricandia; species Moricandia arvensis. The sequence goes on from CAJHQP010000966.1 coordinate 73,400, forward strand.
CCCACTAGGCCACTGTCTACTTTTGTAAATATACAACATAACTAAAATATATACATTCATATGGCTAAAAAGTCAGAAAAAAAATCCCCGAGTACTCCCCGATTTATTTCCGATTTTCAGATAACTCGCTAGGCGCAGGGTTGCCGCACACATAGCGCCTAGCGAGTTCCTGAACAAGGCACATATATATACGGAGCTTCTAGTTTGGACTTTAATTTCAATGTCGTTGTTAAAACAGAAATTGTCAAAAATATCACTTTTAGTATCACTTTTTAATGTTTATCTTATCATTTTTATCCTTCTTTTTTAAGAATAAAAATACGCTTATAACCTTTGGGTTAATTAATATAAAACTTAAGGTTTAGAGTTGTGGGGTAGGGTAAGGTGAAATAGAGCTTATGAATGTAAAATTTAGGATTCTAATTAAATTTTTAAAATTTATCTCTTTAAAAAATAATATTTATAAAAATGTTTTAAAAAATGAAAAATGATACTAATAATGTGATATACATGAAAATTCCTTTAAGAACATTAATTTAATGATCATAATAAATCAATTTTGCGAAAAATGAATCATTTTATTTTCCTAAAAGATGAATCATTTTAAGGCATAACAACGCCTTGGTACTCAACTTCTTTTGTCATCACCTTGGTACTCAGCTAAAATTAAAGTACAGAACATTTTAGGGGAATTTTCATGTTTAATATATTATTGTTATTACTTTTCATTTTTACCTTAATTAAAGAGATATTTTCATAAATATTATTTTTAAAGGTATTAAAAAAATTTTTAATTAGAATCCTAAATTTTACATTCATAAACTCTATCCTACCCTACCCCCACTCCTTAACTATAAACTCTAAGTTTTAGATGAATTAATCCAAAAGTTATAAGTGTATTTTTTCGTATTGACTAAGTCGTGTTGACAAACGAGTATTAGTGATTTCCAGGTAAAGGGAGCGACATGGGCACTACATCGGCCATCAATTTGCTCAACCACTGTTAGGAAATCACCTCCCCACGAGAGTCGTGTTGACAAAGTCGTGTTGACAAAACCGTTTGTGCTGAAGTATAGCAATTTTATGGATCGCGTCGTACGAATGAAAGATAGAAATCAAGGCTTATGAAAGATGAGATAAAGTCTCGAAAACTAGAGGACTTAGAAAGACATTTAGAGAAAGAAACTTAGAGAGAGTTTTTTTTTATGAAATTATGTGAAGATATTTCACAATGGGGGTATACACATATTTATAGGAGAGGATAAGGCGCTGACATAAGCACTTACCTCAGCGATTACATCATCGCTTACATCATGCTTACATAAGCTTACTGCGATTACATCATCGCTTACATCATTATTTCAAACACACTTATTTTACATACTCGAACATAGATAATAACTTGCTTAGTGGTCGATTTCGAACTCGATGATATGTTTGTCGCAACATCCATAGTGTCGTTTGGAAAAATATATTCTTCTTCATGGTCTTCATATGACTCTTCTCGATTATTAGTGTCTTCAATGTCGAACATTTTTCCGATTTCACTAATGTTCATTGAGTCATCAGGAAGCTGAGAGTCTTGGAAGTATTCCGACGGGCATTCTTGAGGTTGAGGTTCGGGCTTTACTATCTATGGAACAAGTTGTGGATTTGCTCGTTTTTCCATGAAGAATTGGAGATCTTCATCGAGACTCATTTGGTAGTCAATTAGATAATAAATCCAATTTGGGATAAAAGGGATGGGAAATGTTTGCATGGCACTATTGAGACGGAATGCATGAGTGTGGAAGTCTTCGTAGGCTTTGTTGTCGTTGATATTGAAATTTGGTCAAACTCCTCGTTGAAAGTCGTTGTGATGAATTATGGTTGGTAGTGTATGGATTCTGCTAGTTTTGTTGTTGACTTGAACTCGACGACCAAAGAAGTATATTGTGTGAGGGTTGAAGAAAGGATTAAGACTCCCTTGATCTCTTAACTTCTTGAATGATAAGCCAGTTGCTTTTGTTGATCTTCTCAGTTTTCTGCTCCAAACGTGTAGTGGCACAAACCACGTTAGAAATGTTGAGAGACAGTCCTTTTGCCCTTGTTGAGTGTCAACGTACTGGTATAGCCATTGGATACCAAAAGTTATACCAATAGTGTAGATTGAGCAGAGATACCAGAGGAAACAGAAAACTTCTTCCGGTATGTAGGCGTTTTCGATCTGTATAGGTGTGCAAATTGAAAGTCGGGGTAAATTCCCATCGGTGAAATGAGATGGTTGCTGACTCCATATTTTGACAAGATAATGGACTGGTAATATATGGAATATTTTACTGTGGAGGTGTTCATGTAGGGTTTTTCTGTTAATGAGCTGATGAGCGTTTTCGGGCATGTTGGCTGCAAAGTCATAGTAACTTTTTGTCGAAGATCTCTCCATCAGTTGAATTTATTTTGCTAGGGTTCTGCTGAGAATATCGGCAAGCGTATTCTTCGTTCCCTTTAAATAGACGGATTCAAAGTCGTATTTTGAGAACCATTCACTCCATCGTAATAACTGTTGGTGTGGGACCAACTTTTGTGTGAATTGTAACATCTTCGGAAAAGATGACATGTCCATTTCGATACGAAATTTATGTCTTATCAGATGGAACTCAAACTTTTCGATAGCTTTCTTGACCGCCAGTATTTCTTTGAACGTGGAATGGTAATGCATCTCAGAATCTTTAAAGCGGCCACTTTTCTATCCGCAGATTTGACATTTTCCATTTATTTCTTCAAATAAAATGGCTCCCCAATATTTTTCACTAGCGTCAGTCTGGATGATGCGCGTACCAATGGAGGGAATCTTTAAAGGCGGTAGCTTTTGCACCTCTATTTTTAGGCTTGACAGCTTCTGTTTGTCGTTTAACCCACTGTGGTGGATTCCTAGTCAACATCTTCTATAGCGGTCTTGTCAGTTGCGAAAGGTGCGGGATAAAGCCGCTAACATAATTGATTACGCCAAGGAATTGCTGAACTTGTCTTTTTGTGAGATTTTCGTCGGGAAAATCGAGAAATGTTGTAGCAAGCTGGGCTTGAGGTGTAAAGTTACCATCGATAATTTTCATACCAAAGAAGTTGATGTTGGGCTGGGCAATGACCATCTTTCGGGCCGAGAGCATAATTCCGTTTTGTATGACAATACTTTGAAACTGTTGAAGTAGCTGAACGTGATCCTTCTCATTTGACGAGAATAGGAGTATATCGTCGATGTAAATCAAGGCTGTATTGAGGAGAGGTTTGGATATTCGAAACATCGCTTGTTGAAACATGGATGATTCTGTTTTGAGGCCGAAAGGTAAGACATTCCATTGGAGATGTCGATTCGGTAGGCAGAATGCAGTTTTGTGTCTCTCTTCGGGATGAACTCCAAGTTGCCAGAATCCTGACTTGAGATCGAACTTTGAAAATATTATAGCTCCTTGGAGATGTTGAAGGAGTGCCTTTTTGTTTGGCAGAGAAAACTTGATGTCTTGTAGGTATTGATTTAACGGCTTGTAGTCAATTACCAATCTGAGTTTTCCTCTTGCTTGTTTAGCTCTGTTGTTGACATAAAATGTTGTGCATGCCCAAGGAGAGTTAGTTGCTAAAACTATTCCTTGTTTTACTAACTGGTCGCATTCTTCATTCGCCTGTTGCAACAAAGTAGGTGGCATTCCTGCATGACTTGCCTTTGTAGAGGTTGTGTCAACACTTTCCTTGAATGGTAATGAGGCGAAGAATTCTAAATTTAGCTATAGCGGGTTATTACACTTCTGGAGGAAATCTGTATGTGACTCTGCACACGATGTCGTTGTCATCTCTTCCTTAATTTTTGTAAATTCTTGAGAGACTAACCCTTCTATTCCAAATAGTCGTGGAACTGCTGTGAAAGCTTTGTAGAGATTTCTCCAACTTATTCCTCGTGGTTCGATTGAGATATCAAAGGCTTTCTTGAAGGTGTAGTATGAATCCCATCCTAATATTAGATCTTTTCCAGGTGCCGTGGAACCAAGTACTTCAGTAGTAATGTGGCATCTAGGGAAGAGTTCAATTGTAATTGGTTTTGACTTGAGCTTGATTGTTAAGGATCCAGAGTTTGCGACACGAAACTCTTGTTGATGAGGTAACCACATAGACGGTGAGATGATTTTCGGATTTAGTATCGTTGTATGGGCTCCGGTGTCAATGAACGCGATGGCGTGAACTGGATCTTCTTGACAAGACAGATCTAATACCGTTACCGGTATATTTGGATTTTGTATTTCGTCATAGCGCGGCAACTTTGTGATCTTGAAACAGCAATCGTCGTCTTTGTCGGGGGATGACTCGGATAAATTATCGTAATCCGAGTATTCACAGATGGCGTCGTTGTCTTCGCTATCATAAACAGAACTGACTCTAGGTCGTGGTCGTTGAGGTCGATATCTGGTGCAATCTCGGATATAGAGTTGATTAGATATTGCTTCTTTTTAGCGGATTTGTTCGGAAAATTTTTGGCATAGTGCCCCTCATTCCGGCATAGAAAACATTTTTTTGACTTCTTGAAACTTCTTTTCTTTTGGAAGAATCCTTTACGTCTTAATATGTTGGGATGTTTATGGAATCACCGTTTGAAGCTTTGCCGTTTCTTATGTGTGTCACACGAGCAAGATTTCTTGGACTTTGAACACTTGATGGATAGATCTGGTATGGCACATATTTTGGATAATTTTTTTGATTTATCCATAAAATCTACCCATAACTCTCTTTGTTTGCAGAGTTTGTCGAGCGTCCTGAAAACATATTGTTGGATCTGACCGATAGAGATTTCTTCAATCGTTTGTCCTTGATCTCGGATGTATAACTTAGTCTGTTGACTAAGATAGTCGTCAATGGAGGAGAGATAGACGTGCTTAAGCTTGGGTTGTTGAGACCGTCGAGAGCATAGTACCTTCTTGTTTGCCTTTCAAAGTGCTTTGCGATATCTCTTTTTCTCAATGAACAGCATTTTGCGGAGAAGAAATCTTCCTGTAAATGTTCTTTTTGATGTGTAGGTGTAGTGATGAATTCTCTGTGAATTTCCCCGAGGAGCAATGGAATTGTTGTTTGATAGACTTGTTGTTGTCTGTATTCACCGAGTGAATTCCACCATTCTTTGAATACGCCAGATAATTTTGTAGTGAATTGTTGGATCACCGTATGCAATGGAGATGTAATGGCTTCTGAATTCTTCCATAAATGAAATTCGTCTAAACAATCATTCCATTTGTCAAAGGGAATGTTATCAAATGTGTAGACCATAACCTTTGAAGCAAACTGCTTGGTTAGAATTTCTTGTCTAGGAGGTACATAATTCTCTCTTCGTCACTTGAAAGGACTTCATTGATATATGGTTCTTCCTTCGGAGTGTTTGATCCATTTCCAATCGCAAATTGCTTTGGTAGTGACTCTTCATCTGACTCACTGGAGCTTGTCTCGGATAGGTGAGTGATTGTCGCGATTGGTCGTGAGGGTTGCGGATCTGCCTAAGTTGCTGGCGTTTGATCAGATGATGATTATGGTGTTACGCCTAGAGTATAAAGCAGGTTGGTCATTGAGAATTCGATTATTCTAATACCCTTTTCTTTTTTTTTTTGTCTTCAAAAGATTCATGACTGGAAAACGAGGTGAGAGTTTTTTTCTTAATCGGATTTAAAAAATAAGTTTTCAAAGGATTCATGACTAGAAGACGAAATGAGAATTTGTCTCTTAGTCGGATTCATGACTGGAAGACGAGGTGAGAGTTTGTCTCTTAATCTTAAAAAGTAAAAGAAAAAATAATTAAGGTAAACATGAAAAATGATACAAAAAATGGTATTTTGACAATTTCCCAACATCCTACGCCAAACAAGTTTTCTCGAAAGGCTTAGGCTTTCGTATGCTCAATCTTTCGTAAATAGTGGGGGCATCTCAAGAATAGTTTAAATATTCTACGCCAAACAAGTTTTCTCGAAATGCTTTGGCTTTTATATGCATTGTTTTTTTTTTACCAATTGTTTTTCTTTTGAAAACACAAGAAAAACAATTACTTTTATTTTACTTAAAAATTGCAAAAAAGGAAAAATAATTACTTTCGAAACAAAAACAATTGTACACCCAAGGTCCATGTTCAAAGAACCATGACAGTAGAGCTAGTTTTATTATTCAGAATAAACAGATCAAAAATAATAATGAGAACCAATCTATTTATACATACAACAACGATCAAGTTGTATTATAAATAAAAAGTGCAAGATGTAAAGAAAAGTTCAAACTAATTCAAGTTGCATACGAACACCTTTTATATAAGTCAAAACTTCATTCTAAGTTTCTTTCACAGTGCAAAAATAGAAGAAAACAAAAGCCTTTATACCTTCAAACCCTAATCTATTCTCTTTGGTTTACAAATGGGTCGACTACCAGATCAAACTCCGATCTTCAATCCAATGTTTCATCCACAACCTGCACCTGAACAGCCGGTTTACGAAAATGAAATGGCCCAAACCGATCAGAAATATATCAACAATGGTGGAATGGTTTACCAACCAACCGGAGTACCAAATATGGCTGGACCAGCTCAGCCTACGTATATCAATCCCGGAGTAATGGGTAACCAACCTTATGTACCACAAATGGCCCCACAAATGGCCCCACCACCAATGATTATCAACCAACCATCAAACTGGACTTCAGGGCTTTTTGATTGCATGAACGATGGTGAAAATGGTTAGAAACTATGAACTTGAAAATTATTGTATGCTTAATGGTGCACTATTTGTTACATAATGTTTTTGATCTCCTTACTTGTTGTGTGTTTCGGATCAGCAATCATCACATGTTTCTTTCCATTCGTCACATTTGGACAGATCGCAGAAGTTACCGATCAAGGCGCAACAAGTAAGTATATATATATTAATGTACATCGATGGAGCATGCATATATATAGTACAGATTATGATTGGTAATTAATGAGTCACATAATTAAGTTTTAACTAATCTTATTTTCTTGAGACGCGGTTTATCTTGTCACAATTCCGCAATTCTATAATGTTACCAATCAAAACAATATATTTTTTTCATTAAAAAAGCAATATATGTTTTGCCTTTCTGATTATGTATATGTATCTATGTGTTTGCAGGTTGTGGAACGGGTGGAATGTTGTACGGATTGATATGTTGTCTGTTTGGGATCCCATGTGTTTACTCATGCTCATACCGGGCCAGGATCCGAAGCAAATACGGGTTACCGGATGCTCCAGCTCCAGATTGGATCACTCATTGCTTCTGTGAATATTGTGCACTTTGCCAAGAATATCGTGAGCTCAAGAACCGTGGCCTTGATCCTGCCATTGGTACATTGACCATCTCCTATTTCTCTCTCACATGATCTTTCTTTTTAAAATATTTTGAATCTTGTTTTTGTTTGTTTGTTAATGTTTAGTTGCCTTATGTATATAGTATCTTTGTGTGTTTAGGATGGAGTGGGAATGTGCAAAGGCAACGAATGGGTCAGCAACAAGAGATGGTTCCCCCCATGGGTCAACGGATGATGGGTTGACTAAGAGGTGCATTTTTATTACACAACATGACTTTTGTAATATTACTTATGTCTTGTTTCTTTGTATTTGTTTATTTCGGGATCAAGAAATAATGTCAACTAGGCTTCATTTTCAACTTTTAGTGGCTGTGCATGAACTACTCTATGCTGTATTTGAACAATATTTGCTACAATTTCTTTAAATTATCATCAGTGTGATGTGAACCCGTTTTATTTATTTTTTTTGAAACTCCAAATAACTAAAAAAATATTCTCTTCTATTTTTACCGTACATTAACACAATAAAATAAATTTTCATGTTTGTAAGAAACTATAATTTATAACAACAGATTATTGATAAAGTTTGGAAGGCAAAAAAAAAAGAAGAATTAGACAATTTCATGTTTTGGGGTCAAGTGGAGGTTGAGTTCACCAACTCAGCGAAAGCAAATGCACCGTTAATGTTTTCTGAAACTCTATAACAATGACAGGAGTTCGTAAATGACTCTTAAGTCTCTACGTATGATTTACTTCAACTCTGGATACGACAAGAACATGAGAGATTATATTTTACCAAACTTCATCTTCTATAAAAAAGCTCGTTGAATCTGAGTTTGATCGGGACTCAGTATTTAATAACTGAACTTGATGGTGGGTTTTTTTAAAGGCGTTTATTGATCGGAAAGAGTAACGGTTTACAAAAGCGAGAACAAGTAGAAAAGTTACCGGTGCTCTTATGAGCTAGCCGGGTAAGTACAAAATCAGCGAGAAATGTAAATGAGTAAACCAAAATTTCTAGTTTTTAAGTATGAGTGTGAAAGTATGGATCCTTTCCCTCGTTGGTCTTGTTGTCTTTTTATAGATAAACCTCATTCCCTTCTGCCTAAGATCTATTTAACCTAATGGGCTGAGCCCTTTTCTCGGCTCGAGTAACTGGGCCGAGTAATAGAGCCGTCAAGCCGAGCTGGTGCAGTTGGCTTGTTACGCCGAGTAGAGCAGTCCTCAGCCGAGCTTGATCGTTTGGCGTAACCGACGACCAAGATGACCCAATCCGACTAAATGGCTGAATCTCTTATTTGATGGGCCTTGTGAAGGGATATAATCTATCTCCAACAATAAATCTCCTCTCGTTCACTTGTGAGAGGCGCATCCAATCTTAGTGAATTTGTGAGATTGGTTCAGGAAAATAAAAGATTCAGAATAAGACGATGAGAATCGCGACTTATTATTACTTGGGGACGGCTTCACCGGGGAACGGTCGTCCGTTGGTTACTCGGTGAAATTCAGGCAAGCGATCGGTGCAGGCACGATTGTTGATTTCTCGGTGCTTACTTGTCTGGTGGGATGACCGTCATTGGTTTAGTGGATGACTCATGCGAACGGTCGTAACAACGAGATCGTCCTTACGAGCGATTGTAATAATGAAGATTTTGCAGTTCATTTTGCTGTATTTGGCGAACCTGGTTTAATTTAAAACGAATTAGATCGGTTTAACAAATCCAATTCAGATTGGTATTCGCTTCGCGATCGCGACTAATGGCGCAGAAAATTTGGGCGGTTTTCTAGGCTCATAGGCCTTGTAGACCTAATGAATGCATCGCTTTGGAAACTTGTTCATCTCTTCTTATAAATAAGTGACCTCATCTTCAGTTCCTCATTTCTCTATGCATCCACATGTACATTCTCTTTCTATCTCCGCTTCTCTCTTTACTAGTTTTCCTATTTTTTGATGTAGATTAGATCGACTTCTCCGATTTGTTAGCCGCTTCTTCTGTTAACGAGGAAAGGATGTCTCCACACAGATGATTGTCGAGGTCCGAGAAAGGGAAAGACATAACAGCCGAGCACAGCCCTGAGAAGGATTTGTTTGGTGGGGATCCAAATAGGCTCCATGAGGAGACTCTGAGGGATATAGTTGGAATGGATTTGTCTCAGCGCGTGCTGTTCGCTACTGACTCCGAGAGATTGTTGGGGATGATGGGGATGGTCAGCCTTCAGATGACGACCGTGAGACCAAACAGTCCTTGTATACGATTTGATTCTTCAAAATCGGGACCTTCGAGAGATTGTTTTCTTTGCATCTGGAAATTCATACGGCCTTCGGTCATAGAGGCCCAAAACTGGGGGAATGTTTTATCTACTTGGTCGACACCCAGGAGCGTGAAGAAATTTTGGAGAGAATATGGGGCCACTGGCGTCACTTTTATTATTCTGAGACACGACCGACGGCCCTTGACTTCTCTCGTTGGATACCAGTGCATCTACAAGTCGTTCTTTCAGGAAGACACCAAGCTGTGGTTTCCCATTCCTTGGTTAATTACATTGTAATGCTTCCGCCGGGATGTTGCGATGACTCAGTTCTTGAATGGGTAATTCAGAATTGCCGTGTTCTAATGGTAATGGCTGCTGAGTCTGACACTTCTCTGACCATTCGGGTTTTCAAAGAACTGACGATGATGAAGCCCATGCTGAATGGTCTTTTCTCTTTGAAGATGATACATGGTCTGAACACCTTGTCTGGCCATCCGAACAAGATAGATCATTGATAACGCTTCTATTTTTAAGTTAAATCCGATGAAACATCCTTTAAAGAACCCGCGAACAACGACTATTGAGTGTTGTGGAGTCCTCAACTTGGTAGATAGTACGTGTCGCACGCCATCTCCTATTTGATGAGTTCTGACCTCCTTTTCGTCTTCTGTTTTGCAGTTATTCATCCCAACACCAAAGCGTATCCCTAGAAATTCTTTGAGGACACTCAGTCAATCACCACCCTCAGTCATCAGCATTGGTCGAAGATTAGTCACTCAACGATTCAAAGGTATCGAAAGACTAAACTCGATTTTGGGTTATTTCAAAAGAGGTTTTATTAATCGGGAAGAGTAACGGTTTACAAAAGTGAGAACAAATAGAAAAAAATACTGGTCACAACAAGAAAACACAAGATTAACGACGACGCATTTCGTCATTAAACGTTCATCGTAACGCATATTTCCTCACTAATTAGTCATAAAGTTATGAGGAAACATTTCCACATAAAGTAAAAGTAAATATTTCGTCGTAAAAGCCACATAAGGTTTCCACTTAAAGAACACGCAAAACTTCCTCGTAAAGTATAGGTAAGATATTTCTCGTAAAGTTCACGTAAACGTTTCCTCGTAAAAAACACGTAAGGTATTCCTCGTAATATTCACGTAAGCATTTCCACGTAAATTACTCATAAAGTTTTCCTCGTAAAGTAGACGCTGTATATTTCGAAGTAGATTTCTCGTTTTAGATTTCCTCGTTACTATGTCGTAACTTAGCTACGAATTTGCTTCGATTCTTTATTTTTTAAATAACAGAATATAATCAATTTTTTTTATTATTTTTTTAAAATTAATAAAAAAATAAATTATAAAACCAATACGGAAATATTTTATTAATATTAAAGTTTTGAATTTATAATACAAAAAAAACTAAGGGTCGTTGTTGTTCTGCATCTCCTCGAAGTATTCTTGACTCCTCCTCTCTACTACTTCCTCATCCTCCCGTGTGCGGGGTGGCTTTGGAATGGGATTTTGTCTCCGCATCTCCGCCAACATGGCCTCCCATTGAAGATTTTGAGCCGCTATAAGGTCCAGAAAACCCTTGATTAAACCCATACGAGCTGTGAATGCAGACCGCGTCGCGTTCAACTCGAAACACCACTAAGTGACTTCATCATCCCGTCTCTGACCATAAGACGATGTCGCTCTCGGGACATCGTTGACGGAACCAATCCCCAACATACATCCTTTTTCTTAGGGACAACCTTTTAAAAAAGATTAATGTTAGTGTGAAGAAAATTAGATTAATTAAATGAATAATAATAATTAAAAACTTAAAAATGTTTACCTCCTCGTAAATCTGATTCACTTCAACTGTGGATAATGTGACTGGTATTCCATAGGAGGACTGCTGGGTTTGGCGGTCTTCAATCTGATCAACCACGTCGTTGTAGATTTGCTCGAACCTGGGATCTACAAATTGCCCAGCCTTGTTCTTGTGGGTCCTCTCGTAAAGATCCTTAAGGAATGGGAGAACTCCCTTCTCTTTGGCCTAAAAAGCATTTAAGAAAGTTATAATATATTTAAAAAAAATTAATTAAATTAAATATTTACCATATCTAAACGGACACCGGCGTAGGGTTTTTGACCCATAGAGTGAACCATCGTCCCGTTGTCGTGCTCATCTTTCGTCACACGGGAGGCAGAGTAACTGTTGGAGACCTTAATGGATGATGGCAGCTTCCAATAACGGATGGGGCCATCCCACAAATCCTTGGTGATCTCAGCGGGGTGTCCCTGCTCATAAGCCATTACGATCCAATCATCCTTCCAGTTGGATACCATGTCCAACAATCGACCTTTCGCATTTCGGATAAACGCCGTCTTCACCCTCTCGTGCACCCCTATGGACCACTGATATTTTTGTTGTAACAGAAAACATTAGATTAATAATTAGTTTAAAAATAATAAAAAATTATAATAAAAAATAAAATTAATTAACACTTACAACAAACATTTGGAACCACGTCTTTCTGACGTGGTTCGGCTTCATTTTCCAGTTCAGATAAGCCTCGGAAAAGTAACCTTTGATCACCTCGGTTACGTTCCCAATGACAGAACCGTCAACCCCAAACCTGGAAAAAAAATTAATAGTATAAATTAATTATTTATTATTGTTATAAAATAATGTTACAATAAAAATGTAATGTACCACAAAGTTCTGTCCGGTCGGTCGGGGTTTAAGACTGGTAAACCTTCTCTGCCTGGCTGAGCGAGAAAGTCCTCGACGATGTACATAGCAAAAGGAGCACTCGGCGGCACCTGCAAATAGGGATGAATCTCGACCGCCATCAGAGGAGGTGCCTCCTCTGGAACATGATCATGATGCGCGGGCATCATAGGAGGTGCATAAAACCGAGGAATCGGCGGTGCACGAGAAGGAGGTCAGAGGGAGACTCTCTGAGAAGACTGAGAGTCGGGGACAGTCTCCAGAACCGAAGAACTGGGAGCTGAAGAAGATGATGCGTCTGTATGACTACCAGGCTCACCAAACATATATCTATAATGAGCTGTAAGCTTGTTCTTTCTAACCATCTATAAAAAAATTATTTTTAACCATCTGAAAAGAAAATATATAACTAGAAGCAATGCCTCATACGGGAGGTGGACAACTAGATGATGCAGGACGTCAAAAATATCGGAGGAAATATCTTCTCTAATTTGCACAATAAGATGAGAATGTTCTCATGAAGTTATTCTACGACATCCTTTTTTAGAGTGTGTGTACTCAGATCTCTGAAATAAATGCGCCAATGCCTTGTATATTCCACAAACAATTAAACAAATTAGTAGTCATATTACTTATTAATTTGTACATATTATAAAGTAATAAAAAAATTAATGCGTAATATATTACCTACAAATACTTCATCTACTTTTGTTGGAAGTAGCGAACGAAAATGCAAAGGGAAGTAGTCATTGCATAAAGACATAACAATCATGACTCTTCATCCCGGAGAACTTTTGACCATTTTCAACACATCTAGAGAGATTTGAAACATACCCATCAGAGAACTTCACTTCTGATGCCATCCAGTCGAACAACACCGACTTTTGTTCTGAAGACAATCTGAATATCGAAACGGGAACTTGTCCACTGCCTTTTATATGTAACTCGCTTCTTGAGAAAATATCAGGCAAGTCCAACCTTGATTTTTTGATGTCTTTTGTCTTCCCTAGGACATTCAGTATTGTATTCACGATGTTTGCAAAAAAAATTCTTCTCTATATGCATCACATCGAGGCTGTGGTGCAAAAGAAGATCCTTCCAATATGAAAACTCCCAAAATATACTATTCTTGTGCCAGTTGTGTTGAACTCCGTAAAAATCAGGCATATTACTGGGAATAAACCAATTACCACCACGACAGGCTATTTCTTGAGCTTCGTAGTAATCGATATGCGCTTCAATTTCTTTTCCAGTTAAGTATGGAGGATGAGTGTCTCTCACAACCCTTTTGTGCCTAAACCATTTCTTGTTTCTTCGGTACGGATGACTAATGGGAAGAAATCAACGGTGACAATCGAACCAACTTTTCTTCCTACCATTCTTTAGTTGAAACGCATCTGTCATTCCATTACAATATGGACAAGATAATCTCTCATGTGTAGTCCATCCAGACAACATCCCATAGGCAGGAAAGTCACTTATGCTCGACAAAATCATCGCTCGCATCGTAAAATTCGTCTTCGTTGAGCAATCATACGTCGTCACCCTTGTAGATCACAAATTTTTCAACTCTTTTACCAGTGGTGGTAGAAAATCATCCAGAGACCTTTTTAGATGGTTCAAACAAGGTATTAATATGGTCAAGAATAGAAACTCCCCTTGCATGCACATCTCCGGTGGCAAGTTGTATGACGTAAGAAAGACTGGCCACAATGAATATTGTCCTCTTGACATTCCAAATGGACTAAATCCATCTGTGCATAATCCAAGATACACATTTCAGCTATTGTTAGCGAATTTTGGATGTACTTTGTTAAAATGTTTCCAGACTCTTGCATCTGATGGATGAGTCATCTCACCTTCCGTCTGAGTATGCTCGGCATGTCATCTCATCCCTCCAGCAGCTTGCTCAGATTGGTACAATCTTTTCAATATGTCTGTAATTGGTAGGTACCACATCCGTTGGTACGGTATCCTATTACGTCCTCGTCCTTGCGGTTTGAATCGTGCCTTCTTGCAAAATCGACGTTCTTCTAACTTCTCACCATCTCCCTAGTAGATCATGCAATTCTAGATGCAAACGTCTATCATCTCCGAAGGCAACCCAAGACTATAAACCGGTTTCTGAATCTCATAATAAGAATCAGCAGACACATTGTCTTCCAGCAAATACTCTTCAAACAAGTTCGCCCATGCATCCATGCAACTTTCAGGTAGATTGTGATCAGTTTTAATATTCATCATTCTAGTAGCCAACAAAAATTTAGAGGGACCTTCTCTACAACCACTGTAAATTGGCTGATTCGCAGCATCTAACATTTCATAAAACTTTTTTTGCATCTATGTTAGGTTTTTCAACTTCATCATGAGCTACAAACGCATCAGCTACCATATCATGAACCCTATCGCAATTTACCATCTGCTCCTCCTGATGGTAATTATGTTCATTAAGCAAATGATCAACCGGTTCATCCTGAAAATTGCTATTACTACTACTAGCTTCATTCCCATAATTATAATCTTCTCCAAGATGAAACTAGATATAGTAATTTGGCGTGAAACCTCTATTTATTAAATGCTTCCATACATTTTCACGACTTGCCAATTTGAATTGTTGCATTTCCGATAAGGACAAAACATCTTATTGCTTTCCTGGGCGAACGGTGTAGAATCAGCTTGATGTATAAATTTCTCCAGCCCTTCGAGATATTCTTTCGTCACTCTCCCATTACCATCTCTGTGCGTATACATCCATCTCTGCAACTCAAAAATATTCCCATCACCCGACATTTTTTTTTCTTTCACGTTTTTAGTTTTTTTTTTTTTTTGGTGTGTTTCATTTGAGAAACACAAGGGTCGACGTGTTTATATGAAGTTTTTGAAATTGGTAGGTGAATTTTAACTAGGAATTTACAAGGAAATATGGTTAGCTAGCCGAAACAAAAAACGTGTTTACGACTAAAAATTGGTGCACTCGAGATATCGACGCTAAACATCGTAAACTATGTCGACTTTAAGACAAAACCATGTTTCCTCGTAATAACCTCGTTAAATTGCGTCGTTTTTACGATGAAATTGTATTTTCGTTATTTGACGACGAATTTATGTCGATTTATTTTGTACTCGTAAAATGCTCGTAGAAAAGACAAAAATTTACGAAGATATTTTTTCCTCGTTAATTTTCGTTGCTAAAGTTGTGTTTTCTTGTAGTGGATGTTTGTGCGAGCTAGTACAAAGTCGGTGAGCAATGTAGGCGAATAAACCCTAACTTCTAGTCGTCAATTATAAGTAGAATTGTCAAATAGGTTGGCCCGTCCCGTCCCGTCCCGTCCCGTACCGCTGGGGTCTTCTCATTTTGCGGGTCAAGGCGGTCCAGGACCGCACGGGATGCGGTCTGCTGAAGGCCGTCCCAATCCCGTCCCGCCAATGTGCACATGCCCTTCCAAGCCGTCCCGCGGGCCTACTCTGTTCGCGATGCAGACTCTTCAAGCCGATGCAGACCGTTCCAGGCCGATGCAGATCGCTCCAGGAAGCTTGATGTTACTCCAGTACATAGGCGATGCAGGCTGACTGATTTTGTTTTGTATTTATTTAGCATTATCAAAGTTTTTATATCATAAGATCTTGTAACAATTGAATGTATAAATTGATATGTAATATGTTAAGTGTGACCAAATAGAAAAAATCCAAATAATAATAGTCATAACAAAAGCAAACAAAAGAAATCTCAACATCTGATAAAGTAAAACACCAAATCAAGATAACATATAAAACTTGCTAATCTTCATCTTTCCCATCAACAATTGACTCAAATGATGGTAATTTCTCTTCTTGACCATCACCATCACAATCGCCATCGATTTCTTCATCTGTAAATATCAGAAACATTCATTTATTTAGGATAACGGTAATAGTACACTACAAGAAAATATAATGTGAGTTATTTACCATGTGCATACTATTCGTATCCCTTGATCCAATTTCTCGTGCATATCAGAGTTTGCACATTTTTTTGGGAGTAGACGGCTCCTATATTTGTTAAGAACTCGCGATCCAATACTAAAAGACGACTCTGAAGCCACTGTTGTGATTGGAATACTTAACAGATCACATGCCATTGCAGCGAGATCACCAAACCGATGCGCATTATCTTTCCACCAGTCGAGGATGTCCAAGCTCTGAAAATTAGTGATGTCCAAAGGTGGTTCATCAAGATAAGCTTCTAGAGGTGTCTTGCCACTCACAATGCCACTGACTTTGCGGAATGCAAAAAAATCCTAATAAGGGTTTCAAAAAAAAAGATTATCAGAGGAGTAAAAAAAGTTAGACAGAAGGGAAAAATTTGAAAATTAGCACTCACATCGTAGTTCTGAAACAGTCCCATTGACGCTGGCGCAGAGGTTTTTTTTGAAACAGTCTCACGTGGCTCTGTAGAAGGTGAGTTATTCTTGGAGTTTTTGTCGTATGACTCAAACAGAGTACTCAGCTTCTCACGCAAGTTCTTCAACTTTGCATCACGTGTGCTCATGTCAAGCTTCTCTAAACAACATTCAACGATTGAAAGCTTAAACCGTGGATCGAAGATTGCTGCCATTGCAAACACATCACTGACTTCATCCCAATATTTATCGAACTTCTCTTTCATCGGTGGAACCATGTGTCTGACAATCTCATCTCCACTTTCCTCATTCACTTGAAGCCAATTATGGATCTTCCACACCTGAAAGAAATACAGGTTCGAAGTAGGGTAATTCGAACCAGACATCAAGCTTGTGATCACAGCAAAAGGACCCAAAAAGAGCAAATATTCTCAGCTCTAGTCCATTCATCATGTGTGGGCGCCATTTTATAATCCTTCTTATCAAATGTCTCCAACTTAGCAAATGCTTTACGGTACTTGATGGCTCTCTCAAGCATATAGTATGTCGAGTTCCATCTCGTCGGCACATCCAGTATCAGCCCTGCACTTTCTTCTACACCCGCAGCATCCACACATTTTTGGAACAAATTTTCACGTGTTTCCGATCCTAATACATACTTAACACTCTCTCTTACTTTGTGCAAAGATTCCCCAATAACCTTCAACCCATCTTGAACTATGAGGTTAAGTATGTGAGCTGCACATCTGACATGGAAAAACTCTCCTTCACACAACAAATCATCTCTCAAATTCAGCTGGGATTTCACAATATCCTGCATTGAGTCATTACTTGTGGCATTATCTAAAGTGACTGAGAATACCTTCTTATCAACTCCCCACTCTTTTAGTGAATCTAAGAGCTGAACCGCAATTTTCATACCATCATGTGGAGGTGGTAGAGCACAAAACGTCAGGATCTTGCTGTTCAACTTCCAATTCCGATCAATGTAATGTGCTGTCACACACATGTATCCTTCACGTTTCACTGATGTCCACAAGTCAGTCGTGAAGGAGACTCGTCCAGGAAGACTCCCTAATTCCCTCTTCAGTGTGTCTCTCTCACTTTCATATAGTCGAAACACATCTGCTCTTGCTGTGTTTCGAGAAATCGTCTGGACATCGGCATTCAGATACTTCCATGTCTCCCTCACTTTTTCATACTCCACGTACGAGTAAGGTAGATCATGTTGGACTATTGTCTTAGCTACCAGCTGCCTAAACACGGTATGATCATACTTGCGAGAAACAACTTTCCCCTCTGTATTGAGTTGTTGCTGCCTTCCTCGATTCCTTGGGTACATTTTACATCTTAAACGATGCCTTCTCAACCCACTGGTTCCATGAGAGTGGGAGTGCCATGCATACTCATTCCTACAATGATTGCATGCAGCTTTCATCATTTCATTGGGTTTATGCACCACCTTGAAATCGACCCACACATCTGATCTTTGCCTCTCTTCCTTTTCATCTTCACCGAGTTCATCCCCTTCACCCAGTTCATCGTCAAAGTCCGGTATGTCCTCTGCGACCTTCTCTTTCTTCTTTTGCGACTGAGCAGGCACGGACTTAGCAGGCGCACACTTAGGAGGCGCGGACATTGTCATTGCCTTTCTACACACCTTATCGGACGAGCCAATGCTACCATCTATAGTGGTCTGTCTACGAGGCTTTGTTTTTTGGGTTGATGGGGTGATTTCAACATCAGATTCATCACTTTCATCGCCAATACTGATAAGCTTTCTTTTGATTCCTTGCTTCTTTCCGTCACCAGTTACACCACCTTCTTTCAACTGACTAGCGACTTCCTCCTCTAAAGCAAACTTAGCCATGAAATTCTGAGTTTCCAAGTCCACAGTATTTAGAGGGACAAAGTTCGGATCAAAAGTTAACTGATCTTCTGAGCTGTCCTTTGATCCCATGGTCTCTCTCCCAAGTCACGTGTGATGAGGGCTTGTTTTTTTAGTTTCAACGAGAACTAACTTAGGTGATTAGGGCTTGTTTTTTTTTGACGTCAACTAACTTAGGTGATTAGGGCTTGTTTTTTTTTGGTTTCAACGACAACTAAGCTTAGGGTTTCCTAATTTTGTTAAAAATCTAATTAAAAATTGTTAAGTTTTGATTTTAACATTTTTTAATATTTATCAATTGTTTTTAATATTTTTAAAAAATTTAAACAATAATGTACTAAGTTACTAACCTTAGTTCCTTGAAGCTCATATGTTAGTTAACTCGAAATTTGGCTTGCAAAAACTAGCTTTCAGAGTCATTACCAGCATCGTCCTTGTTCTCCTACAATTTTTATATTTTGAAGAAAATTATACTAACTCTCACATTTTTTATTCAACTCAGATAAGAACTTTTGAGCAATTCCTATTAACACCACAATTTTTATATTTTAAAGAAAATTATACTGCAATTTACTAACCTTTGGTGAAGACAACGGAAAGACCACATTACCAGCATCCTCCTTGTGAACTTACAAAATCCAAAAACATATAAGTCACTGAATCAAGTTAAGCGAATTAGTTGAATAAACAAGAAAGACATGTACATAACCTGAAACAACATTCGTCACAACAACATGCAGATACATACACACACACATTCGTCGTTGAAGGTCCCAAACGCTGGTGGTGGTTCAGCTTCTACGGTGGGAACAGAGCTCCGGTGGGAACAGAGCTCCGGTGGAAAAGAGAAGCTGAGCCAGAACCAGCGGCCAGAACCATCAACGAGCACCATGCATCCCCGCCGACATTACCAGCATCCTCCTTGTTCACCTACAAAAAAACAAACATTATTGTTTTAATATGTTAATACCAAAGTCCAAAGACAAACATCATCTATACTATATATATGCCTTTGCGCGGGTATTACTGTTATGGAACGTGAAAACTCGGTGTACAATGACCATATATATGTCTTTGTTACAAACGGTTTGTACAATCACCATAATTTGCTAACACCATAAGATATATATATATATATAGTTTATTAACACCATAATTTTTATATTTTAAAGAAAATTAAACTGTAATCTACTAACCTTTGGTGAAGACAACGGGAAGACCACATTACCAGAATCCTCCTTGTCAGTATTGGCGATGAAGAACCTACAAAATCCAAAGACATATAACTTATCAGTATTGACAATGAAAATTATACTTACCTAATGAAAATTTAACTTACAAAATTATCAGTATTGGCAATGAAACCTGAAACAACAACATGCAGAACCTACAAAATCCAAAGACATATCATCACAACATGCAGAATCAAGTTAACCGAATTAGTTGAATAAACAAGAAAGACATGTTCAGAACCTGAAACAACATCCGTCACAACAACATGCAGATACAAACACACACACATTCGTCGCTGAAGGTCCCAGACGCTGGTGGTGGTTCAGCTTCTACGGTAGGAACAGAGCTCCGGTGGGAACAGAGCTCCGGTGAAAAGAGAAGCTGAGCCAGAACCAGCGGCCAGAACCATCAACGAGCACCATGCATCCCCGCCGACCATGCATCAAGATTGAGAAGCTCCGGTGGTAGATCTGAGAAGAAACGAAGCTCCGGTGATGGATCTGAGAAGAAACGAAGAGAAGAAATGTTAGTAAACTGGTTATGGTTCATATAAGAAGAAAAGAAGACAAACTATACCTGTTTCGGACCAGAGCTTCCTCGCCGTGACGAGCTTCCTCGCCGTGACCAGAGCTTCCTCGCCGTGACCAGAGCTTCCTTGCCGTGTCTCTCTCTCTCTCTCTCTCCCTCTCTCTCTCTCTCTCTTTCTTTCTTTCTCTCCTTCTCTCCTTTTCGCCGAAATGGAAGTGTGAAGTGAGGAGGGTATTAGCGGGACACTAGGGCATCCCGCGGTATCTTTGGGCCATCCCACATTCGACCCACTCCAAAAAAAGACCCGTCCCGTTTGGCCCGCAAAACTGCGGTCTCCCTTTCACTCGGCCCAATCCCGCCCCGCAGCAGGCTTTCCCGGGCCAGGCCCGCGGTTCAGTCCTCTCGTTGACATCTCTAATTATAAGTGTGAAAGTCTAGATCCTTTCCCTCGTTAGTCTTGTTGCCTTTTTATTTATAAACCTCTTTCCCTTCTGCCATAGATCGATTTAATTTAATGGGCTAAGCCCTTTTCTCGGCCAGAGTAACTGGGCCTACTAATAGAGTCGTTAAGCCGAGCTGGTGCAGTTGGCTTGTTACGCTGAGTAAAGCAATCCTCAACCCAGCTTGATCATTTGTTGGTAGCCGCAGAGCCAAACCGATCCAATTCGACTAAATATACCAAATATCTTATTTGATAGGCCTTGTGGAAAGATATAATCCACCTCGTAGAAAGACTAAGGAATCATAAAGTTCACAAAGGGTAAGGTTTGGTTACAGAGAGTTCATGTGTATAAAAGACAAATAGCCGAACTAACGAGGGTTCCAACCCCACTCTTCCCCTTCTTCATACGCAAGAGGTCACCAAAAAATACAAAGAAAATCTGACCTACGAACGAAATTCCCAAACCTCGTGTATGTTTTCTTATCAAACTACCGCTCTTGATTGATCGATATCTAACTTTGGCATCATCAAATTTTAAATACAAAACACCCCCACCCACGCATTTCCCTCCTGAACGAGATTCATGACTCTTACTTTTCATGTGATGCCCATGTACGACAACAAACGTGGCAGCGACGATCTTAGGATGCCTCTTAACGAGATATTTTCTCATCGCCTGATGAACGATCACTTATCCGAGACTAAAATTTCCGACTGAATTTATTATCTTATTCCACAAAAATATGTAACATTTACAGTCAATAATAAAGTTAACCCAAGACGGTTTTGAATAACGAGTAGTAAATTTCTTGCAATTGTAAGAAGTAAAAATTTTACTAAAATTTACATATTTTTGAGTAATCATCAGCTAAATTACCTGGATACAGAATTTCCGTGCATTTGATCAATCACATTTCGAAAACGCCAGAGTTTATTAATACGATCGACCGAAACAAGAATCACTGAGAAAACATGTATATAATAAAATAATAAAAGAACAGCAAACAAAAATAACTTTTTTTAAATAGTCAAAAAACTTACTTCAACCGCAAGCCTGAAAAGGGAATAAAAACGCAAACATTAAGGAAACAACAAATACAAAGCTGATGTAGGCAAATCAGATGTTAATGGTCGCATCCCACAGCCGGAGAACTCCATTCCGGCCACCGCTACATATCCGTTTCCTCTCCAGATCTGACGCAACACATCTCACCTGAATCACACATCCCATTCAGTCTCAGCAGCACCAAAAGAAAAATGTAAACCTTTTCAACTTATGCAAAAAAAGAGAGGATCATCATCGTCATACCACGGCGGCTGTTTTTTGTGGAACTCTATAAAGTTGCCAGCCTGAGACTTTGGTTCCAGCGTTAGAAGGACGATGGAACAGAGACATTGAGTTATCTGCTGCTCCAATGCCTAACCAATGTTCACCAGCGTTGATTGATAGTATAGAAGAGTTATGCAGCGTTATGTTCTTCACGCATTTAATGCCACCTGTTGACCAAAGTATATTATGAGATTTTTCACAGAGCAAAACGTATACAGTTGCAAGTTGTGATAGTACACCATAAAGTTTATATGATAATGAGATCCTTACCGTCATCATTTTCCCAAAACCGGAGCAATCCATCAGCGGAACCTGCAAGAAAAACACAGCAGCATTGATGAGCCTTTATTTTATTTGCGAAATCACTGCTTTTTAGAATTGCTTCAGTTGAAATTGTCATGGACCTGTGATTATTCCTTTGTCGAGTGTGGAGTATTCAACAGATTGTACTGGTCCAGCATGGCATGCTAAAACAGCGTCGCATGATCCTCGAGAGATAGACCACACTCGTGCTGTCCAGTCATCGCTCCCAGTTATCAAGGTATCTTCGACCATTCTAATTGATCTGCAGAAATGACACGATTTGATCAAACAAGTCACACATCTTAGATAACAAAATTAAGTAACCCTACAACCCGCAAATAGAGCATCATTTAAGAACTTGTACGAAAAGAAAAAAGATCACAGCAAATGAAACATGTTGAAGAGAACATTGTGAGGCTCACCGTATCCATTTTGTATGTCCTTTCAGTTTATGCATCTGCCTTCCTGAACGAAGATCCCATATATTCGCGATCCTGATTATTATCCAATCATTATAGTTGAATCCGTAGGTGACATTCAATACAGCAAATCCATATGTTACTTATGTGTGATATAGTATACATACGTATCTCTGCCAGCAGCAGCCAGGATTCCTGTGGAGTCATCATATTCAATCGAAAGAATAGCACTAGAGCATCGGCCAACAGTTGAGACGCACATATCGGTTCGAACATCCCACATCTTAACCGTTCCATCATGTGCAGCAGTGAGAACACGTTCACCTGATATCATCTTGACACAGCTAACCTGCACAATATTTTTGGGTGTACATGATGGAACAGTTAATTAACGTGTAAATAAATAGCTTCCTCTTTGGTGTCTTATTACTGATTGGTCAA
Source organism: Moricandia arvensis (assembly GCA_905132765.1). Taxonomy (NCBI): domain Eukaryota; kingdom Viridiplantae; phylum Streptophyta; class Magnoliopsida; order Brassicales; family Brassicaceae; genus Moricandia; species Moricandia arvensis. The sequence continues at coordinate 96,661 of CAJHQP010000966.1, forward strand.
TGAAGGCATCTCCAACCCAACTCCATTTTTTACTTCAAAATGGAGTAAAAGGGAGTATAAAGTGTTGCTCAAAAAAAAAAGGGAGTATAGAGCAAAAAAATGATCCAACCGCACTCCATTTTCACTCCATAATGAAGTTTACTCCATAAATGGAGTAATCTACTTTTTGTTTGTTCATTACTCCATTATAGAGTTAGAAATGAAGTTGGGTTGGAGCAGTTTTACTCCATATTCCATTTTACTCCATTTTGGAGAAAAAAATGGAGTTTTACATTGGAGATGCTCTGATACTAACTTTCCAATTTAAATATCGTCCATCAATTGTCAGTGTGTAGGTGCTAGTGATGGCAGCTCCAACATTTCCAAATGGAATTCAAATGACTGATAGTTATCTGTTTAGTTAATTATCTCAATGTCTGTATGTGTATTATGTGTTGACCATTAATACTTTACCCTGAAATTTATCTCCTAATATCTTCTTAACATTAAGAGTGTAGTGGGAACCTGAGCATCGTGGCCTTTCAGTTCTTCAAGAAGCTGAAGTGTCTGTTTGTCCCATACGATAACAGATTGATCATCTGATCCTGAAACTATCTTTGCTCTGTCAGAGCTTATAGCACGAACGGTTCTACAAAAGTTGAAAAGGAAGCAGTGTTAAGGAAACCACAGCATATGAAAAATTAACTAAAATCCCACAACCCCTGAGAGGAACCAAGGCGAATAAGAAGTATATACCCAGTATGTCCTTTCAGAGTCGCTCGAAGTTCAGAACCACGCAGACTTGGATCCCAGATTTTAACCTGCTCAAATACTGGAAGCAATCAAAGGAGGATACTAGGTTGTTGTTACCCATTCTGAATTAGCAAAAAAAAACTATCTCTATCTGAATTCTAAGAAATGAAAAAGAATGAAAGACTATCCTTTGAGTAACCAATAATCATCTTGAGTGAAAAGAAGCATCATGTAAATTATTGTTCGAATTCTACTTCGGCATACTTATTCATCCAAATATTCCAATTTACTATATCCACAACTATGGTAACATTAATAGCAAAATAATACACTAATCTAGTTAAATGATAATAGCAGAAGAATGAACTACTCCTTTACACTCTATGCAATGATCTTTAGGCCTAGATGTGTGTGTTCTCAACGGTGATATTAAGAATATGTATAGGTGCAAAGAAAATCTAACTAAATAATTTAAACTGACGAATGAGAAAAAAAAACGCATATAAACATTCGTGTAACTATGAATTTTATACCGACCAGACAGTCTGTACTGCCACTGATAAAGAACCCAGCATCCTCGCGATCTCCCACAAGATCATAGACTTCCCTTCTTGTCACAGAATGCAAGGCAGTGACAGCACCGCTGTGACCCTTCAGAACACGTACATTGGTTTGAATTTTCTTCTGTGCAGCAGCAGTTATGTCTGTTTTGCCAAGATTAGTACACGGAATTCAGCAACAACAAGCCCGAATAGCAACTACAAAGGGAGGAGCTAATCATGGATATACCTGAAGAAGCATTATCAGAAACCCACTTACGAACACGACTGAACGAGTTGGCTCTAGAAGCTGTATCTCTGCTAAACATACTCTGAACCCAACTCCTTCCAGAAGCTTCTGAAGGTTGCTGGGTTTCATCAGAGGCATCTGCTTTTGGACGTGGTGATGGCAACCCAGAAGATATAGACTGCTGCTTAAACGAAGAAGCGCCCCAATAGCCTACACGAAGTTGCTGAACATGCGACAAGAACCCTCTGAGTTTAATCTGAAACAAAGTTCAATATGCAACAAAAATATTATGCCTCAGTTGGTTAGTGTTTCCAAAACCCAAGTTAAAAAGCTTGAAATTGTAATCGTATGGAGGAGTATAAAGTACGGGGTAAAAGGAGACAATCTCAAAAACTGTAGAATCAATTAAACAAAACCAAATTTACCAGTAATTTGTATCCAAGTTTTTGCTTCTCTGCAATTGTCTCTATCATGTTCCAAGCCTCTGTATCAGGAAGGCCCAAGCCAGCCTGTAAAAGAGCATTAAATAATGTGGAGATAGAGTAAACAAGAGAACTGTAACCATCCCATTACAGGAAACGAAGGTGAAGAATAAGTCAACTTTGAAAATAAGAATTCACCATATGTGACGCCACTATGATTAGTCTGGCTGTGACCAAAGTAGCATAGTTCACCGAGCTGAGAGAGTAGAATAAAGGGTTACACGAATTAGTAATGCTAATGATGATCCAATCAATTTGGCATTATAAGGTAAGCCACGAAGATGATTTATGGCTACCAGGAATTAGGTTTGAAGCGAAAATTTGGGAAGGACACATATGAGTCATGACATGGAAATTACTTAGAATCTATAAGCAATTACACATTGCAGAAATCTACAACAAATACAAACTAAAATTCCCAAAATCAAACCTCTTTTCCCCAAAATTACTTTTAACGCTCTAGTTTACCAAAATAAGAATGGAATTCATTATGAAGAACTCCTTGCTAGAGCCAAAATATCAACAGAAAGACTGAGATGTTAGGGCGAAAAACACATGATCATGTATGCTAAACCCTCTCCATAAATTTTTTAAAGTTTGCAGTTGGATCCACCAACTCCTTTGTTTAATATAGTGATCAGGAGCAAGTATCGAACAAATGAATAGATGATCTTAAGAAGACTCACTCATTTGCAGGCTGCTCCATGAGATACTCGAAGTAACCTTCCCAGAATCTGTTAGAAGAACTCACAATATGTCAATAACCCATTTTCTAAGCAGCATAACCATTAAAAAAAAAAACTAAAAGAGGCCGGAACTTGTTGGATTTCATACCTCAATTCCTCCCAGATGGGTATGGAGATGAGATGACGCTGAACATAGTCTGAGACATTATTGGCATCCTTCTTAAACATTTCTGCAGAAACTTCAAGTGCATACTGAACTGTCGATAAATCATTCCTTGAAGCAGCACGGCTGACAGCCATTTTGAGCTGATTTTAACAATGAACAATAATTGTTGAAGAGTATAATTCTCAGAGTTTTAAATAACTATTCATTAACAGCCAAGACATAAACCTACGCAAAGCTAAATATGCACATCTGAAGTGCAAGCATTTCAGAAACTAGGTATACTAAGCCGGTATACAGATAGAATTACCTACCAATTCTTTGACCGCAATGAACTGCTCCACAGTCAATCCACCATTCCAGTCCTGCAAGAAATAAATGAACTATACAGTGAGGTCCAGTTCATCCAAATTTTCTCCTTATATATTCCGTACAGTTGCTATGCTTACCGAATTTTTCAGATGCTCTCTTATACATTCGATAAAGCCACTCCCACCAATACCCTCAGCATCAGATTCGATGAGAGCTACATGAGAGAAGTGTGTGTGTTCAATTTTCAATAGAGACAATAACAGCTATTTGTTATGTTATCTCAACAGATGCAGAAATAACATAGTCAAAATGGCTACTATTTGGGTAGTATCTGGCTGATTAAGCATAGAAATTTGATTCATTCCGTTATTTAGCCATTTCTTACAGTGGATGTTTTATGTACATCTATTCACATTCCCATCGATATGAAACATACCCAATATGGTGCCGTATTCAAATGAAGAAAGAGGATCTTCATCTGAACCAAGTTTCAGAAGACGGAGCCATAATCCCTGGAAACCACAGCAAATGCAATTAAAGAGTGCCATATGATTAATCTTCACTGAACCTTTTAAATATAAATTTGTTTACTAAGAAAATCATGACCAGTCCGGGTTTATTTAGAGTAAACCAACTACATTTTCTACAGAGAAAGATTTACTGCACATGCTTTAGATCGTTACATATAGAATAAAAGAAAGTTTTTGTGTACCTTAAATCTCCAACAATTTCGATTATGGTTATATTCTTAAATCTTGTGTTTAATTTGATAAATTCAGACAGAAATTTGAGTAGTATCTGGGGCTAAGTAAATCTCACCACAAGACAGACTTTTTTCTCAAGTTATGAACTAAAGGGTTCTTACCCTCACAATGGTCTCAATCGAAAAAAACTTTTGAAGGAGGTACCAACTGATTTCGTTCAATTTTAAAACTTGCACAATGGAAGACTTTAAAATACGAGAAAAGGGAAAATATACCTGCAACTTGACTTTTATATCCAAGACCATGCGATCTCTCTCTGCCTGTAAACAGTATAATGTTATTTAAACGAGATGTAACGGCATGACATCTAGAATGGAAGTCTTGTGGACCTTTTTATATTTTTGGTTGAGTTATCAATCTTTTAACACAAGAAAAAATGAAGCTAAAACGATTATACAGGACTTGATATAGCATCCTATAAATATACTACAACAGTTGTAGAAATCAATTTTTCATTTGATATCCTAATTAATATATGTGCATTGATGAGTTCTGTTTGATTTACTATCCATGCATGACAGACCCATGGCACCTCTTCATGTCAGATTAATTTGTTTCGACCCATGCATGAGCAACAAGATAACATGCAACACTTACAGCCCTCTCCCTTGAACTTAAACTGTCTTCCTTAGTGTTTTTCCCTGGCGGTGAGCTGCAATTGGAAGATAGAAATTAAGTACGGGAGTCAGATTGCTTTCCAAGCAAAAAAGGATATACCTTGGAGAATGCCTTCCGTTGGATTCAAGAGCTCCGCTTGCTGCTGCGAGGATCTGTTTTCGCTTTTCTTCTTGTTCCTCTGACCTGACATTCGCAGGAAACCTGTCATAGGTATACCTGGTAGCTGAAAAAAGGAATAGAGCTGGATCAGAACATGATCCCAAACTTGGTACGAATACAACTATTCCCAGAAGATATACAACAGACTGAAAGATTCAGATGATTTTTTCTACTGTATGCATGCTACACCAACTTGTTTTTGTCTCTGTCCAAGTTCAACTACTAGTGGCAAGCTAAAAACCCATGAGATATAAAGAATCACAAACTATCAATCAGAACTCTTTTCAATCTCCTTTGTTCCTTATGAATGATAAACCTCAAAATGTATCATTCAGCCTATGCGATCTAAAAAACAAAAGATCAAAATGTACCTGGTTCTTCAACTTCCGGATCAGCTATTGTGATTATCTCAGGCTCCATAGAAGATTTAGGCAGAATTGACATCGCATCTTGACCCCTTCCAACAGCATCTTGTAACTTCTCGAGGAGATTAGTACTGTTCTCATCAGAGCCTAGACGCCTTTCAAGGTAATCGAGGAATGCAAAAGATCCCAAAAATTGAACCAACTGAAAAAATGGAATACAAACAATAACCAACAATTATTCAACAGATAAAACGTGACTTATGATCATTCAACACTTTTGTATCATACAAATTGTATGAACATGGTATCTAGTCCAAATTCAATAGTAAGAGTATAAAAGACAGATTACCATATAGATTGGAACAACAGAGAGCAAACAGGTCGAGCGGGACTGTAAATATATACCTAGACCATACATGAAACAGTTAGCTTACCATAGGCTCCGGTGGCTGATTGGTGGATCGAGATCGTCTCTTCAGAAACGCATCAGTGCTAAAAACTTTGTTTTCCTAATAAGATACTCCGTATAAGTGATGCAGAAGAGGTGAATAAATATATAAGTAAAGAGTGAAATCACATACTATAAAATTGCGGTAGCCACCCAAGATAGATGCAAAAAACTTCAAGAATATAACCCTGCGAGGAAATTGATTTTGTATAACAAACAGATAACGTGAGTGCAACACTTTCAACCGAAATTTAGATAAACATATGCCAAAGTTTACAAATTTTCACCTCAGTTGAAGGTCATGATCCTCTCCCCAAGGTTTGCTAAGGCTTTTAGGGCCCTGCTCAACAGAATTACCAAAGCCCCTCAAGTGATCGATCCCCACAACATTAGGTTGCAGTAGTTTCAGTATATCGTTTCTCAGAGCGCTGAACTCAGGCTCTGGTATAGGAGGTATCTCCTCAGAAGTAGTGATTTGGTTAAATTCAAGATCCACCACTACAACCTAAAAGTGGGAATGTTGTGAGACCAATATCAGGTAGCATAAGCTTTGAAGAGGATAGGTATGACTTAAATTAGACTCACGCCATCCATAGCAAGATTTGATGTATCAACATCAGAGTGGAGTCCCATCATATAAGGTGTTGGTGCATCAATGTAGTCAACTCCACTAAAGAATAGTAATGGAATGTAGACTTGCTTCACAAACATACATCAAAACAAAAAATAAAGATCAGAAGAAATGTCTTAGTCAGTAGATGTGCAAATTAGCTTTGCTTTTTTCATCTTATATCGATAATCAAGATATCTAATTTTCATTCACAATGTAATTCTTGGGTTGACAAGCTTACAAATGAGTTCATATTTGTTTTAAGGGAATAATTAAGATCTCATCAGTGTAATACGACATACCTGCCATCGGAAAGGATAAATCAAATGACATATGGCTTCTGACACCAGAGTCAGAAGCGAATACCTATTGAGATTCAAAATGAAGGAAAATAAGGAGATGCTTAAAAGAGATGATATGCAAATGGTAACCGTTTCAAAACAAAATTAAAAATGTTAATGAAAAATCTTAAGGTAAAACACGTTTAGAAAATGTCAATTGAACTCATTATGAGAAAGTTACTTGTTAGATCGAAGCAAAATCCTCCTTTCAACTAGTACAGATGTAAACAGCTTAATCAAGTTGTCAACATCCAAGCACTGTACAAGAGGTTGGAGAGATATCTGCATCCAGTAAAACCATGCCAAACATTACATTACTTAACTGGAAAAAACATGAAAGAAACCAGAGAACTATCACCCTTGCATAGCTGGTACTAAAACATGGCTAAGCAAAAGTATCCAAAACAGATTAAGGAGACAAAAGCACAAGTCATACATCTGCCTGAGGAAGACTGTCCTCTGGAGGTGCTTCCACCGAGAGCAGGCAATTCTCAACAGCATACAAGACTCTGTCTTTTCCGGGAGTCGGCAATGGCACATTAGATACCATATATGCGATAATTTCCCACAATGGTTTACTGAAAAGGCCGAAAGATACTAACATCAAGTTCAAAACAAAAGAATGGGGTTTGCTTTCATAGTTTTGTAGAGTAACACAAGGCAAAGTTCAAGGATAAATCAAAGCAAAGATAATTTAAAAACAGTGTCTTACCAGCTTCCTTCAGAGGAGAAGCAAAGAACAAAAATCTCTTCGAGAGAATCCCGAAGAGCACGAAAATTGGGGGCGTGAGAGACAATACAGATACACTTGTCTGCGTATGTATTCGGTGGTAAGCGATAAGCTTCACTAACATCCTCGCAGACTCGGTCACGAAACGCAATACAGCTGACAAATATTTTTGCTCCATCACCCTCTGTGGATTAAGATAAACAGATGAACCAAATGTATACAAAGCAAACCAAACACACAAGAAGCTTCCTCCACTAAAACAATGCAAATGCATATCAATGCAAGCAATGATAATCACATACCCGTCAAGACAATGGGATAGCTCCGTGGGAAGCTCACAGGATCATTGGAAACAAACCCAGAAGAATGGAACCCCACACCAGCAGGAAGAACACACTATTCAAATCAAAAAGAAGCTACAACTAATCAAGAACGTTACATTCCAAATCTGATCCCAATTCGAACCTAAAACCCAATCAAATTGGGAATCTCGAGAGAGTATTCAGGAAGGTTTTGATCGGAACTTACAGTGGGAAGCTGAGGAGGAGGCGGAGGGTAAAGAGAATGATCGGAAGGAGGGAACTGGTCTAGAAGAGAAGGCAAGTAATTGGTTTCCAATCCGTGGAATCCGAGATCTCCGTCAAGGGTTCGCATCTCAGGACCCAGTCCGCACACGACGAAGTACTCGAAGATCCGACCCATGGTATTGGATCCTCCAGATCTGAAGTTTGGATATCTAGTGGTTCATCATCATCTGGAAATGGCTACGACGACGGTGGTGAAATGGTGATGGAAAAGTAGTTGCTTCGTGGCTCAAAATAATGAAAAGGCCGTTCGCAATTTGTTTCTCATTTTTTTCACACAAATTACAATTTCTTAGAGATAAAATTGCAAATAACAGAAACAATAAAAATAAATAAAATATTTGTTTTTCTATTTGATTAAACAATCTATGGAATGACATGGGACTGTATCAAGGGACTTTAAATTTACTTTCTATTTACAACCATATAAGTTTAGTTTTTAAACTAAAGCTAATGAATTTTTTAAAAATATTTATAGAAGTCTTATATTTTAAAACAAAAAAATTGATATAGAAATATATTTTCTTTAATTCTTAACGTAATCAATTTATTAATAGGACAAAAATATTAACATGCAATGATGAGTTTATTTCTAATCTCTAATCAAATAGTTATAATTTCTTTTATGAACTCAAGTATGACATCATAGTTTCACATAAATAAGAGACACATCCATTAATTAAGGGTTGCATCTTTTCTGAAGCTTAATCATTGAATTACTTCATTGGAATTTTTTTCATAACCCGAAAGTTGTATATTTTTGAAAGTTTAACCACTGAAATCTTTCATAGTAAAAACTTTATAAATATTTGATTACCTACACAGAAGACATGTTCATTTATTAAAGAGTTGTCTCTTTTAAGAAAATCAACTATTGTACCCTTTCATTGAACCATTTTATGATAGAAAAATTGTATAAATTAACAAATATATAAAATTCCCTTTTTGGTCAATATAAAAGATCTCTTTAAATCAGAAATATATCGTTTACGTTAGGTAAACGTGTCGTTAACGAAGAGGTACATACGTGTTGTGATATAAGAAGTATAATCGTGCCGTAACCTACAAGATATGAATGTGTTGTGATCCAAGAGGTACAGAGATGTCATAATCCAAGGGGTGTGAACATGTCGTGACCAAAAGATGTGGATGGGTCACGACTGAGAGGGTGCGAATGGGTCATGACCGTAAGAGTGCGAATGGCTCGTGGCCGAAAGGATATGAATGATCGTGACCGAAAGGGTATGAATGGTCGTCACCGAAAAGTACAAACGGGTTATAAACAAAAAGGTGCAAAAGGGTCGTGACCGAAAGGGTGTGAACAATTCGTGGCTAAAGGGAAGCAAACATGTAAGAATGGATCGTTATTATGAGGGTTCTTGGGAGACCCACTAATTATGGGCGGTCGGAGCGTTACAAGGGGTATCCGAACTGGTTAGCCATCTCAGTTTTGACCTGAGAGGCGTCTTGATACTTGTCGTTGTACACAACAAAGATGTTGCGTTATGTGAGAGGAGGTGAATGATTACATCCTAGTTTGTGGTATATGAAAAGACTTTAAAAAATTGATTTGGTTACTTATATCACTAAAATGGACTTACCTTTTTAGTCATAGTTCCAAAAAAACTCTAGAGATAAGTATGATTGAGCTGGAGTAATGGAAGGATGGGTGATTTACCAGAAGTCATTCACGGCATCATGTGAGTGAGGTCAAAACATGGAAAAAGACTATGTGGTGATTACAAATCAAGGTTAGTAAGGAAGACATTAGAGCCTTCAAAAATTTGCATCGCCCATTACACGGAAATGGACCTCATATACCAAATGAGCAGGCATGGGATGTCCATTAAACGTAGACGGTCAGAACATGGCGTCATAGCTCATAATATCTTAATTGTGGAGTCATAAACTACATCAAAATTGAAATTTATATATGTATATTTGTATTTATTGTTAATACCAACATTTATAAATAACCAGAATACCAAAAGTTTCATATGTACATTAAAATGAATCATAAAATAAAATTATTTGTTTAATTTGTCCATCAGTTTTGTATAAAGACAATGGATGCTAACATAAGTTTTCAGTTTCTCATAACATAGATTACCAAATAAAAATTTGACATTAGTCCATTACAAAAAGGATATTCAAACATTTTAAAGTAAGATTTGTGCGCCAACTATATGTTTTAAAATATCAAAATAAAACCTAAATCAGATTAATAACTAAATATTTATGGAGGATGTGAAGTTTAAAAAAAAAAATCAAGATACTTAGTTTTGCTCATTAATAATTATATTGTTTTACATAGGATCGAGCCTCAGATCGATCCTTCCTTGAAATTCGCCGACTTGGTGGATAAGATGGCTGAGCTCTACCGCCGGATCGAGAACTGTGACAAATCGGAGACGTCCGGAGCTTACTTGGAGCAATGCGTGATCTTCAAAGGCTTATCGGATCCGAAACTTTTCCGGCGGAGTTTACGATCATGTCGACACCACGTGGTGGATTTTCACTCGAAGGTTGTGTTGTCCCGATGGCTTAGATTCGAGAGGAGGGTGGATGAGCTTATCGGAACTATCTCTACGGATTGCTGCGAGAGAATCTTGGAGTGTCCTGAAGCAACTCTTGTTTTCGGGTATGACCCAGAAACGGTTTACGATCCATGTCTCTGCTCCGGAGCAGCTTCAATGAACGAAATGTTCCACTTCTAAGGAGGCATTAGATTTAGACTACGACATGTCTTTCTGTATCGGCGATGAGGAGGTTCGTTGGTAACTCATAATTAAGCGTAGACGGTCAGAACATTACAAATTCATATAACAATTAAGAGCATAGCGTCATAATTCATAATATCTTAATTGTGGAGTCAAAAACTACATCAAAATTAGAATTTATATATATATATGTATTTATTGTTAATACCGACATGTATAAATCTATATTATAATGGGAGAGTTTACTCTCTCCCCTTCTGCCACGTCAACGGTAAGTGGGTCTCACGCAGTTATTTTAAAAAAAAAATGATATATTGAATGCTATGAGATTCGAATATTTCACTTTAATGTTTATTTAATTGACTTAACCAACTGAACTACATGAGATTTTGTAAACTATAAACCAAATTTTATATAATAATATTACAATTTGATCTTTTTTAAAGGTGTCCACGATACCATGCGAGTGAATCCAAAACACGAGGAAGGTCGAATGGTGATTGTAAGGTCAGTAAACAATGATTCGGAGACTTTGGAAAAATTAACGAACCGATCGTCAGATGGGATGAGATCCACGGGCCGAGAGCACGGATATGGATAGCCTAATAACCGTGGGCGGTCGGGATGTTACATTATTATTCCATGTCAACAAGCAAATTAAAGATTTCATCTCTACATATAAATTAGAATTTTTCATAAAGTAGTACAAAAAGTTTTAGGGATTAAACTTCCTGATCTTCGAACTATCTTATGTACATAATTTAATGTCGTAATCTTCCTAAATTTTATTCGGCTTTCTAATGAAAATTATACTTCACTTGAAGACATAACAAAACGGAAGTGAACTCAATGGAAGTAATGACTCCAATATTGAAAAAAAAACAAAAAAAAAACAAAAATTTATACAAGATACGAACAACAAAATCTCATACGCACTTAAAGCATAAGAAAACGGATCCGACCCCGCGCTTGCACGGGGCTATATTTCTAATAACCTGAATACCCAAATTTTCGTATGTACATTATATAAATATACAAAAAATAATTATTATTATTAAATATGCCCCCTCTCCCCTTCCTAAGTGATCTCTGCATAATCTATTGGAAATACAACCGAAGATGGAGATAAAATTCTCTGTTTGCAGCCAGAAGATCCTGAAATCAGTTCTCTTCTTGACGAAATTTTTTCTTGTCGTCGACAACTATATCATTACTTTACTTAATATGAAAACACTCATGAATTTGTGTACCTCATAATTAGGGGTTCTTCTTCAACGTTGATGGTATAGTTATGGACTCTTATGATAAGCAAACTTCATGCTTCATGTGTGTTTATATTTTAAATTTACTGTCTTTTCAAGATTATTACAATTTTTTGTAGATTAGGATTAGGAATTAAACCACGATCTAACTCTTATAGTATAAGGTTTTTGTAAAAAACTACCTAATCACTACAAAAAAAAGATAGTAATACATCACGGGTCGACGAGCTATTTCCCCACGAGAATTATCATATAGCATCAGACCCCCGTCAAACTATGACCTAATGTCAAATCTCCACGATTTAAAAGTTATACATGTATTTCTCCACGAATTAATAATTCTGAATGTATTTCTTCCCGAACCGATACTTCGAAACTTAATTACCCATAGACCTGGTTTTAATTGGTTTACTATTAACCAAATAGTTTAAACCGGCTAAACCAAACCAAAATTCATTTTAAACAACTTTTATTAAATAATATTGTTTCTCTTCTTGTTTAAATTTCAAAATATATAGATTTTGAATTTAAAAAAGCTTTCCTAAATTTTTTTATATTTTTGGGCTTTTCAAAAAAAATAAAAAATTTATATCAAGATTTAGTGTTTACAAAATTTAATAAAATTCCAATGAACAAATAAGCTTATTATATTTTTGGGTTTATTAAAATTTGAAAGAAAAAAATAAATTTTGATAAAAGTATATGTCAAAAATCTATGTTTTGTTGAATTTTGACTTATTAATTTTTTATCAATAACATAAAATTTTATAAAATTATGGATATTTATTAATTTTACATACAACGCCACAATTTAATAACTTTCAAATGATTTACAAATCTTGGTTTTGTAAATTTGATTTAGCAATTATAAATTACAGTTTTTATTAAAGAATATTTTGCATTAAAAATAAAAATAAAAAAAATTTACATCAAGATTTTATATTTAAAAAGTTTAATAAAATTAAAATGAAAATAAGCTTATTAATTTTTTGTATTTTTTCTAAAATTTGAAGAACAAAATTGATAAAAATTTACATCAAGATTTGAAAGTTATTAAATTGTGGCGTTGTATGTAAAATTAATAAATATCCATAATTTTATAACTTTATGTTATTGATAAAAAATTAATTTATGTCAAAATTGAACAAAACATAGATTCTAGATGTATACTTTTATCAAAGTGTATTTTTTGCTTTCAAATTTCAAAAAACACAAAAATTTAATAATCTTATTTGTTAATTGTAATTTTATTAAATTTTTTAAACATAAAATATTGACGTAAAGTTTTTTTTTAACTTTTTGAAAATGCCAAAATATATAAAAAATAGTAAAGTTTTTTTGAATTCAAAATCTATATATTTTAAAATTTAAACAAGAAGAAAAACAATGATATTTAATAAAAATTGTTTAAAATGAATTTTGGTTTGATTTAGCCGGTTTAAACTATGTGGTTAATAGTAAACCAATTAAAACCATGGTCTATGAGTAATTAAGTTTCAAAGTATCGGTTTGGGGAGAAATACATTCAAAATTGTTAATTCGTAGAGAAATACGTGTATAACTTTCAAATCATGGAGATTTGACACTAGATCATAGTTTGGTGGGGATCTGATGCTATATGATAGTTCTCGTGGGGAAATATCTCGTCGACCCATACATCACTTAAATAGAATCACTTACATAAATGATATTAGTTTGAATTATTTATTAGTAAATGACACAAAATATGTGTTGTAACATCAGTTATAAAAACTGATACAGTTATTAACTTTTTGGTATCATTTCAATAATGTGATACAAATCTTATTAATTTACATCATTTTTTGGAACGATACAAAATATAACTTTACATCATTTAAAAATTGATACACTTTACTAATTTTTATTAGTATTATTTAGCTAAATGATACAAAGTAATATCATCTTACCATACTAAAAGGAGAATATAATCAGTATCTAGAGTGTCCACTTCAGCATATTTAATGAACCAATCAATTACAAGATTAATGACATGTCTTTTCTTTGACAAAAAAATAACCATGTCATTAAAATATATGCAGTTAACCTTTTTAATCTCTCTTTTCACGTAAAACGTTTTCGTACCAAAAATAATAATTATCTTCCCCAGCTCGGTGAATCGATTCGGTTTCTATAAAAAACGCTCATGTTATTTGACTTCTATTAGAGAGAGTTTTTGTTTGTAACGAAAGTCGAATCATAGAAAAAACGCTCTTTAGATTTTTGTTTCCATGTTCTTTCTATCTATTGTAGCGCTGCATCTCAGTCCAGGTTCGTCAATGGTGGGTGTTACATCTCCATCTGTTTGTCTTCGTATGGGTGTTACATCTCCATCTGTTTGCTCTTTTCAATTTTTGATTAAACAAAACTGGATCAAAGGAATGCAAAAGACGTAATTGAACATCACGCTTCTCTTCGATCATGAAACTTACGACAAGAACCACGTATGATCTCTTTGATACATGACACTCTTTGTAAGTGCTCTTTTTATGATCAATAGTCACTCTAGTTCCTTTTTTCTGCTGTCGACATAATTAATTTTAAGACACGGGCTAATGATCTAGATTAGAAGAGAATTAAGCTGCAAATCTGTGATACTACCAGATAAGAGCCATTCTGGATATCACAACTATATTTCTTTTTTTTGATTTAGTATATCCCGGATTTTGCTTCTCAATTCATCTTAATGTTATATAAGCATTCTTTCTCTTTCCTCACTATGATGGTAAACCTGTAATGCTCACCTAAGTGGTTTCTTCTTATTGCAGCACAACATAGTACTATGGAGTGGAGCCATGAGAAATTCCCTTGCGTATGATGTCACCAACGAATCATCTTTCAACAATAATTGTTCTCTTTAATTTTTAACTTAAGCAAGTATCTAAAGCTCGAAAGTTAAAATTGATCACTCCTTTTACTTTTTATGATAGTCTTCGTGTTATTTACTATCTCCACTCTTCAAATTTTTCAACATTTCAGTGGATAAGCTCTTACACACGAATGTGTTTTCTTCTAGCTTTGAAATGCTAATTCAATTATTTGAATAGTTATCATTATCTTTTGTATCAGTTCTTGGTTATATTCATTGAGTTTGAATATCAATTATTAATTACCTTTTAAAAAATCGTAAGCATAACTTACCTACGAATAAGCTCTTTATTGTGTGCTTAGTTTTTAAGCTTTTGTATCGTATAAGTTGATGGGTTTTGATAATTTATTAGTATTTTTGCATTATTTGGTTAGAACCAAAAAAACCTTCATGATATACATGTTAGTGGGTTTGTTTGTTATTGGATACGCTTATGAAGCTGAAGTAAGAAATTCCTTCTTGCCTATTACTAGATGTTCATATTTTCATATAGTTTGCATATGTTGTACTGGTTTTGTCATTATTTAAATTTTTGACCTAATTATATGTGTGCGTCTTGAAGAAAAATGCTCACTTTCTAGGAAGGTGATGAGAGATTTGATAACTGTACATTTTAATTAGTCATGAATAAGAGAAGACAACTGGTTATTTGATCTGTTTAATGATAATATATGATTTAAGCTAACCTTTTTTGTAGTGTATCATTGAATTATAATTTCATTTGGAACCAAAGCTTTATAGCACTTAGAGGAATACATTAAACCCTATTTTGATTTATCGAGAGCATCACCAAGATTAGAAGATCTTCTTGCTTTGTAGAGATTATAGACTACGGTAAGAATCTATTGATTATCGATTTTACAAGTTCTTTTTGAGTTCCTGTAAAGTTTCTTGTTATTTAAGCTTCCGCTCTCTATCAACTGTTATGATGTAGATTGTTGTAGAACAGTGCTAGCAAAACATAGCTTAAGAGCACCATTAGTGGTTGTCTACCCACTTAATTCTCTCATAAATAAAGTTATTGTTATTTAATTGTGCATTAAAAATTTAAATGATAAAATAAAAATGAACCAATGAGAAAGTAACATCAATGCAATGAGTCTCTTTAATTTTGACAAGAATAGCTTCATAAAGATCTGACTCTTTCTCTTTCCACCACTTTTTCTATTTTTTTCATTTTTACAATTACTAGAAATTGCGTAAAAGCCTCCACTGCGCATGTCCTAAGAGAAATGGTTCCAAGTTGTTGAAGTCGCAAAATGATGGATGATACTTAGTTTCCCAATAAAAATGTAATATTGTTGGAGGAGGCTCTGCGTGATTAGACTAAACTTTGTTTGAATACAAATAAGAAAATAACAAACAACTTTGAGTTTACAATATATATATATATATATATATATATATATATATATATGAATTTCATTACCAAGTAATGTGCAATCCGATACAAATATTTTGCATCCCAATCTGCTAGAAACTAGCATGAGGGTACTAAACCCTCCCCCCACACCCACCAGAATCAAAATCAAATGATAGACTTAGCTTAGTCCTGGAGAAGTATACTAAAGCTAAAACATGAAACGGACAGACCCCAAATGCAAAATTAGAGCTCTAAAGTTAGAGCTCTAGTAGGCCAAAACTAAGGCTATGAATGAAAGGGTAAGAGAAAGGCAGGACGTACGATTGGGCGAATAAACTGCTTTTTCACTGCCATTATTCATCTGTCTATTATTAACAAGCAGCTCATTTCAAAAGGTAATAATATATATATATATGTGATCTGCTAGCAGTCCAAATATACAAATAATAATCATGATCCACAATTTACAATACTATCTCGGCATATTTGATGTGTTTCAAGTGTAACTCACGTCTTCTTCTTTTTGCTATTTTTAACATAATAATAAGCAATTTTTATTTATTAAAAATTAGTGAATCTTTTTAAGATATCACAATTATTAAATCCAATTTGCTATCCTTAATTTTTTTCCTTTTTAAAATGTTTATACTATGTAATATCAAATTATTGTATTTTGACATTCATTTCTACTTTTCATTTAATTCAATTAAAATATATAAAATATACCCATTTTGTTTCAAAATGAATTCATATTTTCAAGTTTTCACATATATTAATAAATATATTAAATTTGAATTATAAAGCATTTTTTTATTATGTTTTCCCCATAATTCTACAAAAAAATCCAATATGTATAATTAAGTTTTTTTTAAGTTTGGAATTAATCATTATTAGTTGATAAAAATGTATTGAAAATACAAAATTGTATCTTTATGAAGCGGAAGAAGTACTATATATATATCATATCTATGTATTGAATAAAATAAAATATATCTGTAATATATTTTTAAAATAATCTAAAATTTGATCTAATAGTTTTGTAAAATAACTTTTTTGAAACTTAATTAATAACTTTAACAATACAAAAACTATTATCGTCTACTTATCTCTTCCTAATTTTTGTCATATAAATTTTAAATATCTTAAATCATTATAGTTATATAATGTGTGTGGTTTAGTTATAATTTGTATTATGTTAATATGTAGTATTGTAGTTTAGATATGTATATTAAGGAAATATAAGTATTTCAGTAATTGCTAATGTTTTTTGTTATTGTGATTTTAAAATTGCAGTAACATGAATTTAGGGCAATACTTTTTCTTATTTATGTATTCTATCTATACTAGGTGTTTTAATATTTTTTGTAATTTTTTGTTGTTTATATATATAATATGCTTTATTTGAACTTTTTGTTGTTTAAAACCGTAATAAATTGTTTGGTCTACATTTTTCATGCATGATATGTTTGATCTACACTTGTTTGGATTGATTGCACAACTTGAACTATTTTTACCATTGGAAACCTAAATTCACCGTTGAACCAGCAAAACAGATAAGTTAACCATCAGTTTAAGAAAGAAGACGAAGGTCCTAAAGGGTGCTCCCATTGGTTACAGGTGAAGGAGGTTAGACATCCCTGCCTCATTCCTCTTAAAGAAACCAACACCAAACAAACCATACCAGAAACCAGTACACATGAAACATCCACCCCTTCTTACAGAGACTAAAACATGCGGTGACGAGCATGGAGAGTCTCCAGTGTATAGTGTATGCAGGCGGATGTTTAAGCTCTTGACTCCTGCCACACCACTAAAGGATAGTCTTTGGGGAGATTTGAAAATTCTTTGATGGAGAGGCAACAAACAGTAACACCAGCTTCCTTCCAGAGTCGTGAAGCACCAAAGGAATCCAAAGGGTCCCAAAAACAGACGGTAAACACGGGAGAGAGATGGGTGTCACTGCAAGAACTCCAAAATGTGCCAGTCCTCAACATACTGTGGAATGCTGAAGCAGCACGAACGACCACGTCGAAGCACCGATGAATTTCACCATGGGTAGACATTGCTTATGAGAAGAGGGGTCCTCGCAGAGGTCTCTTGCCGATGTCCACTCATAAAATGAGTGTAAAAACACTGAACCCTAGAAGTAAGCGACGGGAGAGAGGAAGGAGGCATACAGAAACACAAAAATGAAAGAGGCAGCAACGCACCTAACCTCTGGCAAAACCTTTCTACCCAGATCTAGCTCCTCCATCTTCCGGAGGAAGACTTATAGGGTCCCATGGGATCAATCTTCCATCCACCCTTCGTCGTTGCTCCATTAGCAGACACCTGCAACATTTTGTAATCCAGAAATCTAGAAAACTGAAAAAGAAGAGAGATTAAAGCAAGTAACAAATTGTTTTGTCTGCATTTCTCCGACTTGATCTACACTCGTTCTAATTGATTTGCACTTGTACTACTTTATCTGCACCGCTTGAACTGTTTTTACCATTATAAACCTAAATTTCAGCCTGTAAAACAGATAAGTTAGCCATCTATTTTACAAAGACGATGAAGGTCCCAAAGGCTGCTCCCATTGGCGACAAGCGGAGGAGGTTAGGCATCCCTGCCTTGGTCCTCTAAAAGAAACCAACATCGAACAAACCATACCAGAAACAAGTACACATGAAACATCAACCCCATCGTACAAAGACTAAACATGCGGTGACAAGCATGGAGAGTCTCCAGTGTATGCATGCGGATGTTTAAGCTCATGAATCTGGCCACACCACTCAAAGAAAGTATTTGGGAAGATTTTGAAAAGTCTTCGAAGGAGAGGCAATGAACAGGAACACTGACTTCCTTCCAGAGCCGTGAAGCATCAAAGGAGGCAAAAGGATCCCAAAAACAGACGGTAAACACGGGAGAGAGATGGGAATCACTGCAAGAACTCCAAAATGTGCCAGTCCTCAACATACTATGGAACACTGAAGCAGCACGAACGACCACGTCGAAGCACCAATGAATCTCACCATGGGTTGACATTGCTTATGAGAAGAGGGGTCCTCGCAGAGGTCTCTTGCCGATGTCCACTCATAAAATGAGTGTAAAAACACTGAACCATAGAAGTAAGCCACGGGAGAGAGGAAGGAGGCATACAGAAACACAAAAATGAAAGAGGCAGCAACGCACCTAACCTCTGGCGAAACCTTTCTACCCAGATCTAGCTCCTCCGTCTTCCAGAGGAAGACTTATAGTGTCCCTTAGGATCAATCTTCTATCCACCCTTTGTCATTGCTCTAATAGAATACACCCGCAACGTTTTGTAATCCAGAAATCTAGAAAAACTGAAAAAGAAGAGAGATTAAAGCACGTAACAAATTGTTTGGTTTGCATTTCTCTCGTTTGATCTACACTCGTTCTAATTGATTTGCACATGTACTGCTTTATCTGCACCGCTTGAACTGTTTTTACCATTAAAAACCTAAATTCACTGTTGAACCTACAAAACAGATAAGTTAGCCATCTGTTTTACAAAGACGATGAAGGTCCCAAAGGCTGCTCCCATTGGCGACAAGCGGAGGAGGTTAGGCATCCCTGCCTTGGTCCTCTCAAAGAAACCAACATCGAACCAGAAACCAGTACACATGAAACATCAACCCCATCGTACAAAGACTAAACATGCGGTGACAAGTATGGAGAGTCTCCAGTGTACGCAGGCGGATGTTTAACCTCTTGACTCCGCCCACACCACTAAAAGAAAGTATTTGGGAAGATTTTGAAAAGTCTTTGAAGGAGAGGCAATGAACAGTAAAACCGGCTTCCTTCTAGAGCCGTGAAGCACTAAAGGAGCCAAAAGGGTCCCAAAAATAGACGGTAAACACGGAAGAGAGATGGAAATCACCGCAAGAACTCCAAAATGGGTCATTCCTCAACATCCTATGGAACACTGAAGCAGCACGAACGACCACGTCAAAGCACAGATGAATCTCACCATGGGTTGACATTGCTTATGAGAAGAGGGGTCCTCGCGAGGTCTCTTACCTATATTCACTAATAATGAGTGGGAAAGCTCTGAACCCTAGAAGTAAGCCACGGGAGAGAGGAAGGAGGCAGATGGAAACACTAAAATGAAAGAGGCAGCAACATGTTGGAATGAGAAACTTATTAGAAATGGAGAAAGTGTTTAAGTGTTTGAAGAGAAGAGATTTTATGAAGAGGAAACTTTTTTTATTTCTTGGATGATTCTTGAAAACTTGGATGATACAAAATGTGAAGGGAGTGGAGGTATTTATAGCCTCCAAAGTACAAAATATCTTACATATTTTAATTTTAAATCTAGATAATTCTACTAAAATATCTTGATATTTTTATTTTAATTATCTAGATAATTCTATGAAAATATCTAGATTTTTTATCTTAAGGAGGTGGAAGATTTTTCTAGATAAATTCTAGAACTTGGGTCAAATTTGGGCTAACATGATTAGTAGATTATTAGCCCAATGATTAACCCAAATCAAGGTTATTTTTCAACACCCTCCCTTAAACTTGATTTGGTTACTCCGAGTAAACTCCTCATCTTGATAAAGTCTTCACGCTTGAGTGGCTTGGTGAAGATATCAGCTACTTGATCATTTGTCTTCACATAGTCCAATTGCACATCCATCTTGGCAACACATTCTCGGATGTAGTGATAACGAGTATCAATGTGCTTACTTCGATCATGGAAGACTGGATTCTTCGCCAATGCTATTGCCGACTTGTTATCAACAAATATCTTTGTTGGCTCCTCTTGTGGTAGGCTCAACTCCTTTAGCAAGTTTCGTAACCAAATAGCATGGCAAACACATGAAGTAGCCGCTACATACTCCGCTTCACAAGTAGAAAGGGTAACAATTGGTTGCTTCTTTGACATCCATGTGAAGGCGGTTTCTCCAATGAAAAACACGAAGCCACTTGTGCTTTTTCGGTCATCAACGTCTCCACCCCAGTCACTATCGCTATATCCAAAAAGCTTGTAATCGTCAGAGATATAGTAATACAAGCCAAAGTTGATTGTACCTTTGATATAGCGTAAGATCCTCTTAGCTGCCTTGAAATGAGTTGTTGTTGGATGCTCCATATATCGACTCACAACTCCAACTGCGTGTAGGATGTCGGGCCTTGTGCAAGTTAGATAACGTAGACTTCCAACTAAGCTCTTAAAAAGTGTTGGATCAACACTCTCTCCTTCTTCTTCCTTTGACAACTTGACTCCACATTCCATTGGTGTGCAAACTGGATTTGAGTCTTCCATCTTGAACTTCTTAAGCACTTCTTTAGCATATCCTTCTTGAGTGATGAAGATTCCATTTTCTTCTTGCTTTACTTCAATGCCAAGGTAGTATGACATCAATCCAATATCAGTCATCTCGAACTCCTTTTTCATCTCCATCTTGAAATCTTCAAACATAATCGGATTGTTGCCAGTGAATATCAAGTCATCCACATACAAGCATGCAATCAATATATCATTGTTTTGGGTTTTGATATAAAGTGCATGCTCATATGGACACTTGATGAAGTCTTTCTCCTTGAAGTACTTATCAATCCGAGTGTTCCATGCTCTTGGTGCTTGCTTTAATCCATAAAGTGCCTTCTTCAGCCTTAAGACTTTGTCTTCTTCACCTTTGACTATGTAGCCTTGTGGTTGCTCAATGTAGACTTCTTCCTCAAGGTCTCCATTTAAGAAGGCAGATTTGACATCCATTTGATGTATCTTCCATCTCATTTGGGCTGCCAATGAAATGATTAGCCTAACTGTTTCTAAACGAGCAACTGGAGCAAATACCTCATCATAGTCGATTCCGGCTCTTTGACTATACCCTTTTGCCACCAGTCTCGCCTTGTATCTTTCAACTTCTCCTTTAGAGTTCTTCTTTGCCTTGTACACCCACTTCACACCTATTGCCTTATGCCCATTAGGAAGTGAAGCCAATTCCCATGTATCATTCTTTTGGATTGACTTGATTTCTTCATCCATTGCACTTTTCCATGACTTCTTTTCTTGAGCTTCTTCAAAGTTCATAGGCTCGCAATCCGCAAAAAGGCAAAATAAAGTGAGATTGTCTTGATTTTCGGTTACCTCATAAATGTCTTGTAGACTTCTAAAACGTGGAGTCCTTTCACTTGAGCTTTCATCCCCTTGAGAACTTGGTGTTGGTGAAGTTGGTGGTGTAGCTGTTTCTTCTCTTGTTTGCTCCAAGTTCTCTTCTTCAAAGGATGGAAAGAAGTTGTAGTCTTCATTATTTGATCTCCAATCCCATTCTCCTTCTTCGTCAAAGATGACATTCCGACTTATAATTGTCTTCTTTGTTTCAGGATTGTAGAGTTTGTAGCCTTTGGAGTTAGCATCATACCCAATGAAAATGTACTTCTCACTTTTGTCATCTAGTTTGCTCCGCTTCTCGTCTGGAACATGAGCGTGAGCAAGGCTTCCAAAGACTCTTAGGTGTGAGACACCGGGCTTCCTTCCACTCCAAGCTTCTTGTGGTGTCTTTCCAGAAACGCTCTTCGTTGGAGATCGGTTTGATATGTACACCGCACACGCGACTGCTTCTGCCCATAACTCCTTTGGTAGATTCTTACTCTTGAGCATGCTTCTTGCCATCTCAAGAATAGTCCTATTCTTTCTTTCCGCTACTCCATTTTGTTGAGGGGTTCTTGGCACCGTCAATTGTCTTCGAATACCATTATCTTCACAATACTTCAAAAATTCCTTGGACATAAATTCTCCTCCCCGATCGGATCTCATGGTCTTAATCACAAGACCACTTTCCTTCTCAACTTGGGTTTTAAACTTTTTGAAATTTTCAAACACTTCTGATTTTTCTTTCAAAAAGTAAACCCATGTTTTTCTTGAAAAATCATCAATAAAGAGAAGGAAGTAGTTACTCTTACCAAGTGAGCTTGGTTTGATTGGGCCACATACATCTGTATGTATGAGCTCTAATGGCTTTCTTGCTCTTGTCTCCGACTCCTTTGGAAAACTCATTTTGAATTGCTTTCCAAGTAAACACCCTTCACACACTTGATTTGGATGGTTGATGCAAGGTAATCCTCTCACCATTTGTTTCTTAGAAAGTAGCTCCAAGCCTCCAAAGTTTAGATGCCCAAACCGAAGATGCCAAAGCCATGACTCCTCCTTGTAGCACATCTTGAGACATCGTGCAATGTCATTTTGAATGTTTAGGACAAACATTCTATTGCTTGACATTGGTACTTTTGTGATGAAGTTATTTGCAATATCTCTTAAAGTAAGGTTATTATCCTTTAGTCGAATATCATAACCTTTCTCCAAGAGTTGTCCTAGGCTCAAGATGTTGGTCTTCATGCTTGGAATGTAATAAACATTGGAAATGAATTGATGATCTCCATTCTTCAAGCGGATGAGAATATCACCTTTGCCTTTCACCTCCATCTTCGATTCGTCTCCCAAAGCCACATTGGTTTTCACCGATTCATCAAGCTTCACAAACATGCTTTTGTTACCACACATGTGATTGCTAGCACCACTATCAAGGTACCATCTGCTAACTTCATTTGTCTCATCCTTCTTGTAAGCCATCAATAGCATATCTTCTTCCTTACTCCTTTCTTCAACATAGTTGGACTTCTCTTCAACTCTATTGTTGTTTGGAGTTTTGCATTCAGAAGCATAGTGTCCAAACTTTCCGCATCTATAGCATTTGACGTTTGATTTATCGTACCTTGATTTTGCATTTCCCCTTCCACGACCTCTTGATGAGCTCTCTCCTCTTTGGTTAAAGTTGTCTTCATATGGTCTCCAACCTCGTCCATTTACACCACGACCTCTTCCTCTGAAATGACTGCCACCACGTCTTGGATTATTTCGGCTACTTTCTTCTTTGTGATCAATTCTCATCTTGAGAACCTGCTCAACAATATCCTCTTTCTTCTTCCTCTTTTCTTCATAAGCTTGTAGTGATCCAAGAAGTTGCTCCATCGTCATTGTCTCCAAGTCTTTTGTTTCTTCAATTACGGTAACAATGTGCTCAAATTTTGAATCGAGCGATCTAAGAACTTTCTCCATGATTCTCACCTCATCTAACTTCTCACCATTTCTTTTTAGGTTATTAGTAACCGTCAAGACTCTTGAGAAGTAATCTGAGATGAGTTCTCCTTCCTTCATTTGTAATGACTCAAATTCTCCTCGTAAAGTTTGTAGACGTACCTTCTTAACTTGTTCCGCTCCCTTGTAAGAGGTTTGAAGCTTCTCCCATGCTTCTTTAGATGTCTTTACTCCAGCAACCTTCTCAAATGTATCTTCATCTAAACCTTGATAGATTAGACAGAGAGCCTTCTTGTCTCTCTTTCTTGAATCTCTCAAGCCATCTCTTTGAGCTTGAGATAAACCACCATCATTCTCTGGTTCAATGAAGCCTTTCTCAACTATCTCCCATACATCATGTGCTCCTAAGATAGCAATCATCCTTAAACTCCAATTGTCATAGTTGCTCTTTGTGAGCATTGGAACTTGGAAGGGAACACCACTACTTGCCATCTTCAAAATGATCTTATAGCTCTGATACCACTTTGTTGGAATGAGAAACTTATTAGAAATGGAGAAAGTGTTTAAGTGTTTGAAGAGAAGAGATTTTATGAAGAGGAAACTTTTTTATTTCTTGGATGATTATTGGAAACTTGGATGATACAAAATGTGAAGGGAGTGGAGGTATTTATAGCCTCCAAAGTACAAAATATCTTACATATTTTAATTTTAAATCTAGATAATTCTACTAAAATATCTTGATATTTTTATTTTAATTATCTAGATAATTCTATGAAAATATCTAGATTTTTTATCTTAAGGAGGTGGAAGATTTTTCTAGATAAATTCTAGAACTTGGGTCAAATTTGGGCTAACATGATTAGTAGATTATTAGCCCAATGATTAACCCAAATCAAGGTTATTTTTCAACACAACACACCTAACCTCTGGTGAAACCTTTCTACCCAAATCTAGCTCATGTATCTTCCAGAGGAAGACTTATAGTTTCCCTTAGGCTTAATCTTCCATCCACCGCCTCTTTGTTGCTCCAATAGCAGACACTCGCAACGTTTTGTAGGTTCCATTCAGAAAAAGAAGAGAGATTAAAGAATGGAAAGCTAAAAGAAGACATAAAGGAGAAGAGAAAGCATGGGGCAGTGACCGGTAACGAGAGTGGCCTCCGGCCACCAAAAAGGATTTTTTGTGGTGTAGATCTAAAGAGAAAAATGTTTAGAGAGAAAGTGGTCTTTTTCATCTTTTGATTGTTTTAGTTTTTTTTTCTTTTAAATTGATACTCATATAGGTTAGAGTATCAAGTAGATAGCTACATAGAACACACTATGGAGTTATTCCAACATTCTGTTTCAGCATACGGTGTGCAGTGTTATAGATTTTTTTTCAGGCCAGCCAAGCTTATACGAAAGAGAAATTTGGCGTTGCATATTAAAGCTATCTCGCTTTTCTTCAGTTCACTCGCTCCCATGCCACTCGAATGCCATCGTTCTTTTGAAATGAATTTGTTTTATACTTACCATTTTTCGATCACCAAAGTGATATGTCTTCTTCGTTTTTTGTTTTCTGTAACGTCGAATTAATGATGCTATTAAAACAATAAAAAATATTATATAGACGATTCTACGTCTGATAATTCTATCACCTTATAAAAATACATGTCTAACTGCGCTAATTCAAGTCGTCTATGATAATTATGTTCAATGGTACAACCTGTACCATGCTGGAAATCTTTTGTAACTATATTTTCCATAATCTGCATAATTTGCATTTTTCTAAGTTTTCCTAAATAAAAACATTAATGAACCATTAATCAAACCATTAAACTAGGGGCTTCCACTCTGTCTTCTTCGTTTATATATAAAATAATTCCAAATAATTGTATAAGGAATATATATGCAAAACAAAAAACAATGTAAAATGAGTTATATATCAAACGGCGTTGAGGAAACATATTATCGGTTTGAGACGTTGAGAGTCGAAAATAGTACTAGTATAAACTAAGAACGCATGGAAGTAACCAAAAATCTCACCATCGCTTTCTTGTTCATAGTCTCTTAGTCATTCGGCGAACTGAAGATTTTCATTTGGTGTTTAGCCAATAGCTACTACATAAAAGGTTTAAGAGTGAAGAACCTCAACAGTTGCTCTTTGTGCTCAGTGGTAGACCGGGGATTATCTTAAACATGAGTGAAAATTAAATGGGGTCTAAATCATAGGGTATCAAGTGGGCATAAGAAACTATGGTTTAGGGGTAGAGGTAGGGATGGGCACGGACCGAATGATACCGTAATTTCCAGTACTTGTGATTTGCTTCGCATTTTACGAATATCTAATTTTCTAATTTACTTTGCTTTAGAGAAATACGGATGTCCGGCTTTCCAGATATCCAAAATTTTCGGGTATTTGCGAATATTTACGATATTTACGGATATCTCATGCACTTTGTCTAATACAAGTAAATGTAAAAAATAATTAAATTTTGTCTTCCAAAACTATATTTAACATAATATAAAATATAAAATAAAATTACTAAAATTATATGTTCCATAATTTTTTTTTTAAAAATATTCAAATTTTCTAATAAAACAAAAATTTAGAAAATTGTAATTTTTATAAAGATTTAATACTCCTTTCTTAATTTATTACCTTTATAATTTATTTTATAAATAAAACTAATAAAAATATATGTTAAAATAATAATTATATAAAGTTATACATACATTTAATTATATATATATATATATATATATATCTATAAAAATCGAAGCGGATCAGATATCCTTCTCTATTTTTTTATTATTATTTGTGGTTTGCTTCGTTTTTAATGGATATTGGATTTCAATATTTTCTTTGATTCGATGACTTATGGATCTCCAATTTTTTTTTCGGATCGAAAGAAAGTGAATAACGAATCAAATCAAATTTAACGAATAAAATGCTCAGTCCTATTTAGGGGTGCCAGCCAAAGTGAAAATACCGCTGGAACTAAAAAAATACAATTGTACTACCTTAGCAAACCATATTTACAGATTAAATCAAACCATTTTTACAGATTAACTTGGGGGGGGGAGTGTATTGAATTAATGATTTTAGAATGTTTATTGGACTTAACAGTAACCAGGATTTTAAAGTGAATCCAAGAAATAACTCATTGATTTTGTTCGAAATTTAAAAAAGGTCGGTGTTTTGGTAAGATTTTTTTTTTAAAAACATTTCAGAGTGTTTTGGGGGATTTATTAACACAAATTTATTATTCTGAATGAGAAATCGGCCAATTCCTACGTCAACAAGGACCAACGGTCCCAATAAGTACATAAACATGTCACATGTGCGAAAAAATACATCAACCAGTAAAAAAATTCAATTTCCATGCATTAACTTTCAAAATTTGATTTTAACACACATTAACCTAATTTCCTTTAGTCAAACGTACAAAATATGAGTTATCGTTAACCCGATAACATGAAATCGGCCAATTCCTACATCAACATGGCCAACGGTCCGGATCAATACATAAACGCTTCACCTGTGTGAAAACATAGATCAACTAATACAAAATTTAAATTCAATACATTGAACTTTCAAAACCTGATTTTAACATACATTAACCTTATTTCCACTAGTCAAACATTACAAAAGATAAATTGCCTCTCACGTGTTGATTAAGTGAGTTTAATATATTATGTGTTAATTAAACTGTATTACGTGGTAACTGAATGAGAAAATAAAACATTTAGTTCAAACGATTTTGTTCTCGTGTAACTCATTAATTAACCTTTCTCTTTAACTTTTTGTTTTTTGACATTTTCGGCAAAAAACTAACTAGGCATGTGCTTTCAGGTCTTTGGGTCTGATTCTGACCAGTTCTTTTCGGGTCCGGGTCCTTCGGGTCTTAAGCATTATGACCCAACTAGGTACTTGAAAATTTTCGGTTCGGATTTGGGTTGGTTCGTCTTGGGTCCGAGCCGGATCGGGTCTATAACTGAAATACATGTAAAATAGCAGTAAATTTTGGGTCTTGGTCGGGTTTGGGTATTTAGGGTGCGAAAAGACAAGAATTACGCAAATCGCATTAAATCTACCCAAAACCCGTTATATTTATCTAAATATTTGCAAAATAACTAAAATAAAACTATTAATAATTAAAATAAAAGATTTCTAAACTCTAAATCTTATATGTAAAGTTTCATATTACTTGAAAATGTTACAAAATAATAAAAATGGATAACAACTAGATACTCGTAAATTTTTGGTTTGGCTTCGGGTCGGGTATTTTCGGGTTGGTTCCGATTCGGATAAAATGCCCAGTCCTAAACCTACACAAATAAGACAACATAGGACAAAATTGAGCAGAGAGAAACGAGAGTGTCTACCTTAAACAACCCCAATTCCTCCTTTGTTCAATAAGTTAGACATTCTATTTTTTCTTGTTCGATTTTGCCCTCTAGTGTTTTCTATGTGTTAGATTTTTTTGCCGAAAAAGTCGGAGAACAAAAAGGTAAAAAGAAAATCTAACTAATGAGTTATATGAGAACAAAATCATTTGAACTAAATGATTTATATTTAGCTAGTTACCACATAATACATTTTAATTACCACATAATACAGATAAAATCTCATTTAATCAACAAGTGATAGACAATTTATCTTCAGTAATGTTCGACTAGTGGAAATTAAGTCAATGTATGTTAAAATCAGATTTTGAAAGTTCTTGTGTTCTGTTTAAATTTTGTATTAGTTGATGTATGTTTTCGCACATGTGAAGTGTTTATGTATTGATCGGGACTGCTGTTCCCTGTTGATGTAGGTTATGACCGATTTCATGTTACCAAGTTAACGACAACACATATTTCGTAACGTTTGACTAACAGAAATCAGGTCAATGTATGTTAAAATCAAATTTTGAAAGTTCATGTATGGAACTTGAATTTTGTGCTATTTGATGTATGTTTTCGCACTTTTGACGTGTTTATGGACTGATTGGGACCGTTGGCCCTTGTTGACGTAGGAATTGACTGATTTTTCTATTTTGAATGTAAAATTAGCAGATGTGTTGGAACTTATGAATCAGTGGAAGCTTTCATTTCTACATAAATATTAAACCCACACCCCTGTATATAACACAAAAGTCAAAAAAAAAAACAAAAAGGAAAAATAAATTTGTCAACTAAAAAGTTAGAAACATACAAATAATTCTGGAAATTTGTTGTTTTCTGGGAAAATAAAAGTGGAGTTTTACACAAACTCAATATGAATATACAAATTACTCTTGCCAACAAAACAAGCATAATTATATCCCTTTTATACAATACACACTTCCTCTACAGATTTATATACTTCAAAATGATAAAATTCAGAAGAAAATGAGAATCATAGGATCCTATTACGGGCATAAAGAAGACATGGCCACGAGCATTAACCTTTGAAACATCAGATTTATCTTCTAAGGAGATTTGAAAAAAATTCTGCAGCTTTTCTAAACATAAAAGTTTTTTTTTTAAAGAATCTTCAAATAACACATGTAGAAGTGATATTTCACTACGCCTATTTTTAAGTTAAAAATGGTGCAAAGTCTTCTAAAATCATTTTTAACAAACTCTTGAAAAATATTTTTTTTTTTGAAAAAATAATAAGGTTTATAATTGACTAATTGAATAACATAGGATTTTAATTTATTTTAATAATCGTACATAAATTTCATATTCAATAATAGAAGATTTGAACAGATATTTACAAATCATTAGTTGAAGAACAAGAGATTTTAAAGAAAACCCAAAATCTTCTAAAACTTCTAGTTCAATACATCCACCTAGGTGTTTTCATGCACCATGTGCAACAATAAATTTTAAAATTTTAAATTATATTTAAAAATAAAATACTAATAATATTGTAGATTTTTTATACAATATTTTAATATGATTTTTAGTTTATTTAAATATAAAATTAAGATAAAATAAATATTTTAATTATGTTTAAGAAGATATATATATATATATATATATATATATTAAAGATATAATTTTAGATAGTTTCATTTATTTCTTCTACATAAGATATTTTAAATTATTTTGTATCATTTTCTATAAAAAATGATATAAATTTTTATAATTATAAAAAATACAGTTGAACAGAATTTCTAAAATGTAGATACCAAAAGGAAACAAATGGTGTTAGGATTAAAAGTCTAAAAACTTTTGTAGATATCAAAAGTAATTGTAGAAATGACATGTGTCAAATCACTTCTCAAATAATGTCTAGAGGACTTCACAAAAAAATCAGTAAAAGCATCTCTCTCATTTCTCCTATATCAATAGTCTTCGTCGTTTCAATCGATTTCTGGGCGTTGCTCTAGCGCGTCACCCACCACAATCTACATATCCAGTCTCGTATACACTCAGAGAACCCAACATGCTATTGTCTTCAATCTCTCGTTATCTTTCATCATGGTTCTTGAAACTCTGATTGAAGTTGACGACAAGTGATGAGCATCGCTTTCATCGGTTTTAACTCGGTTTTTATTGAGATTCAATTGGCTTCGCAAAGTATTTTAGTCTTATCAGAGTACTTTTGTGTTCTTCATCTATATTACAAGATAGCTTGTTGGAAAGTAATGCATTTGAATTAGAAACATGAACATATCAATCGAGTTGTGTCAAAGATCGATCGATAAATGGTGTAATATTGCGAATTTGTCAACAAGGGCGGATCGGTCGATCCAAAAATTCAATTGATGTCAATTTGATTGGCGGTCGACCGATCTGTTGTGTAGGGAGTGACCAATCTATGGAAAAGAACGACCGACCCTTGCCACCTGAGAGCAACTTTCCTTTTTTGCCATGAAATGTGTTTTGAAGACCTAGTTATCTAGAAAGTCTAACCGAGATAGGTTCTTATGCTTTATATTTGTTCTTGACTGCAAGACGGCTTGTGATAGTGATTTAGAGGGTAGTTTTGGAGATTTTTAAACTCCTGGAAGGAGATTTTCTCTTATACTATTGGAGAAAATTTCTTATCACTTACTCTCTGTTTAAATACGATATCATGATGTTTTCTTTCAAAGCAATATTTTGTTGTTCTTTGAGCATGAGTAATTAGTTATATTGCTGGGTTAAGATTTTTCACTAGGGGATTTCATGATATATTCAACTAGAACTATTAGAATACAGAATATATCGCTTAGTTCTTTGTTTATTGTTGTTCTCAAGTCTGAATTTCTTTGACCGCCTAGCCTATGATTTTAGGATATTTGACGCACATAAAGTTTTTACTTGAATTCCCAAAATAACAGTAAATGAGAAAGGTTTCTGTATTCAACATAAATTGATGTTATTGCGCCTTGTGTACTAATAAAATCTGAACTTATTGCGTGTTTAGAATTTGAGATTCAGTGAAAACTAGTATTTAGGATTCTAAAACATAGGGTGTTAGCACTACAGAAGTAGATTAGCTTTAGTTTTTGTGATTTGAGTTCAAGACGTCGCTTTGATTTGATTCCCTGTCAACTTGTTATATCAGTATTGTAAAGAAATCCATGAGTTTCCTTACGCCCATCATTTTATCTAATTGTTTACAACCTCGAGTTTATTGCTTTCTTGTCTTCTTGACTTATTTTCCATGTTTAAGAACTGAAAATCCACAAACAATATTCTTTTATCACTTTAACTAGTATTCTTTTCGCGCAAGTCCTGCCGTCTCCCATCTCCTTTTTGCTGATGATAGCCTTTTTTCTGTAAGATGGAGCCCCGTGAATGTGAAGAAGTAATGAAAGTAGTAAGAAAATATGGACACGTATCTTGACAATGGATCAATTTTGAAAAATCGTCTCTGCTCTTTGGCAAACGAATCTCTGAAACTTTAAGGCCACAAATCAAAGACTCTCTTGGGATTCAAAATGAAGGGGGAATGGGTTCCTACCTAGGTATCCCAGAAGATATAAGTGGGTCAAAGTGAAAGTTATTTGCCTATCTAAAGGATAAGCTGACGAACATGGTGAATGGATGGACATGAAGATGGCTATCTAAAGTATGAAAGGAAATATTAATAAAGTCCATACTGTTAGCTCTTCCAACGTATGTTATGTCTAGCTTTCTCCTGCCACTCGAAACTTGTGAGAACTTAGAAAAGGCTATTGCACAATTCTGGTGGAGTTCTAACCCACTAAAACGTGGAATTCATTAGGCAAAATGGGAGAAGATGTATCTACCTAGAGAGAAGGGAGAAATTGGATTTTGTATGATTCACGGGTTTAATTTGGCCCTCCTAGCAAAACAACTTTGGAGGCTGATCCAGAATCTTGATTCATTAGTTGAAAGAGTTTTGAGGGGCATGTATTATAAGATGAGCACGTTCCTGCGTGTTGGAACAGTTACTAACCTATCGTATATGTGGAATAACATTTCTGCCGCAAGAGAGTTATTGCTCTTGGGTGTTCGGAACAAGGTTCATTCAGGATATGAAGTGAAGGTTTGGGATGATCCATGGATCCCTACTGTGCCAGCAAGACCAGCAGCACCTGTGATGCATCCGTTGATGACTACCAGTAACTTAATAGATGAAAACTTAAAGGAATGGGACAGTGGACGCCTGGAAAATCATATATGTCCAGAGGATATTCCGTTGATTCGAAGTTTAGCCATAATCCCAACTCTTAGGAGTGATACTTTTTGCTGGACTTATACAAAAAAATGGGCAGTATACGGTAAAATCTGGGTACTGGGTGGCACGCAATATTTTGAAAACTAGAGTGGACAAGGAGATAAATAAATCGAGTATCACAAAATTGAAAGCCTTTGCTTGGACAATAAAAGCCCCTTGAAAAATTTGTCATTTTATTTGGCAATTAATAACAGACCATGTGGCGGTGGCATGAAATCTTAATTGCCGACATATGAGATGTGATAATTATTGCCCAAGATGTCAAGAATCGGACGAATCCGTAACTCATGCAATTTTTGCATGTCCACCGGCACTACAAGTGTGGTGCTTATTATGGACGTCGTGTTGTCCAAACATATTTCCGACGTCGAGCATTTACACAAATATGGACTATCTGTTCTGGAGGAAGAATAGATTTGAGGATTCGTCTCTGGACAGGGATCCCTACCCATGGTTAATATTGTATATATGGTAAGGTTGGAATGATAAACTCTTTAGAGGAACTGATAGACATCCCTTGGAACTAGTCAGATATGCGGAAAGTGAATGCCATGCCAGGTACGATGCAAATGAGATGGTATCTTTACCACAACACGAGTCATCCTTAGAAGACTCCCAAATCCATAGATTACATAATATATGCATAATCGATGGGTCGTGGACCTCCGACTCGCAATTTAGTGGATGCGGATGGGTATGAAAGGATGATCACGAGAAGACGCAACTGATGGGAATGCAGAACTTAGCGAGAAGAGAAGCAGCATTGCATACGGAGTTAGAGGCATTGAGATGGGCAATGGAATGCATGGTTCAGCATTCGGCATGCCGAAACTCTGGGACATATTGCAAGGACATGATTGCAATGCTAAAGAATCTTCAAGACTGAACAAGCTTTGCTACTAACCTGGAAGCTATCAAGACGATACAATTTTTGCTACCGGAATTCAAGATCTCTTAAATCCCACGGACGCAAAACGGAATAGCCGATTCCTTAGCTAGGACAGCTCGTTCCTTGGATCGCAAACATTGTTATTTTGGTTGTTCTATTCCGGTCTGGTTATCCAGACCACCTCAAGTTTGAGTAGAGGAATAACCTTTTGCCGTAAAAAAACTAGTAACTTGTCTTAAAAATCTACATGTGAACTCTTGTTCTTGTGGATTCGATCCCATACTACTACTGCTGCACACTTCACTTGTACTTGCAGTTAGATAATCATGTTAAAACATGACCTATCAAGTTTTTGACGCCATTACTTTAGGACCAATTGGTCTTAGAGTTTTAAATCAGTTTCATTCTATTTCATTTTATTTAATATTATTTCTCTTTATTTGTGTGCTCTCAGGTACATGAGCAGGTTTCACACTAGAAGCTAAAGAAAAAATATTTAAATACACTTGGTCTATCAAGTTTAAATAAATTTGGAGTTGGAAAAAATATTTAAATACATTTGCTGTGTAAGTTCAGATGGCTGGAAGCAAAAATCATCAGCTTCCAAATGAGCTTCAGGATCGCCATCATAATGGCCAAAATCTACCTGCTATGGGCGGACAAGGTGGCAACAGTGCTGTTAACAACCATTAATAAGGTGCAGCTGCGAGACAAAATGTTGTGAATCAGGGGATAATAAGGATGACACTTGCACACTATGGCATCCATGATGCATTATGTGCTGATCGCTCTGAAATTTTCGACCTCCCATTGAGAGGAGAGACTTTGAGATCAAGACAGTTCTCATGAACTTGGTGCATCAAAACCAGTTTCATGGGATTCTGAGAACTCGATGCACCACTTGGAGCATATTGATTTGATATGGAACACCATCATGACTAATGGAGTTAGTGAAAGTACTTTCAAGAGTAGACTATTCCCATTTTATTTGGCAGAATCTTTAGCACCAGGTTCTCTTACTAATTTGGAAGAGATAATAGCTGTGTTTCTGAGACATTTCTTAACTAAATCGTAGTCCACTTACTTGAGAAGCAAACTGGGAACTTTTAGAAGGTTGGTTTAGAGAGCTTTCATGAAGCTTAGGAGCTTTTCAGAGAATACACCATGGATTGTCCACATGATGGGTACACTGATGTGAACGTTTTGAATTTTTTTACAATAAAGTGGATGAAAAACATCAAAACCATGGACACTGCTATTAATGGAGATTCATGACCAAGACAATAGAAGAAGATTGCACTTTGATTAAACCTAGCAGCTAGTCAGGCTAATTGCATGTCATAGTATGACTGCTCCATGTAGAGGTGTCAAATGGTTCGTCCAGAGCCCAAATGGGCTTAATCAATTGGATCCGTTCACTTTTTGGGCAGTAATGGACGATCCATATTGCACAATGATCCAACAAGTGTCCATAACCAATAGAGACAATGTCCATGGAGACCCATTAATATTTTTAATTAATTTTAATTATTGAAAACTACAGTTTTATCCTTTAAAACCAAGAAATCACGTTTTCCCGCCAAAACACGTTTTCTCGACAAAATCGAGAAATCAAGTTTTTTCGTCAAAACCAAGAAATCACGTTTTTCCGCAAAGAACCTAGATATCATGTTTTCCACAAAAAATGAAAAATCATGTTTTTCCGTCAAAACAAAAAAATAAGTTTTCCTGCAAAAATCAAAAATTAAGTTTTCCTGCCGAAAACGAGAAATTAAGTTTTCCCGTCAGAACTGAGAATCACATTTTCCTAACAAAAACGAAAAATTATGTTTTCGCGTCAATACCAAAAAATTAAGTTTTCACACAAAAACCGAGAAATTAAGTTTTTCTATCAAAACCGAGAAATTAAGTTTTTTGGCCAAAACCGAGAAATTAAGTTTTCTTGTCAAAAATGAGAAATCATGTTTTCCGGCCAAAACCGAGAAATTAAGTTTTTGGCCAAAACCGAAAAATCACGTTTTCCCGCAAAAACTGAGAAAATACTTTTCCCGCCAAAAACAAGAAATTAAGTTTTTTTGGCCAAAACCAAAAAATCACGTTTTCCCACAAAAACTGAGAATTCACTTTTCCCGCCAAAAACAAGAAATCATTTTTCTCGCCAAAAACGAGAAATCATGTTTTCCCGTCAAATCCAAAAAAAAACAATTCCCGCCAAAAACCAAGAAATCACATTTTCCCGCCAAAAAGCGAGAAATCATGTTTTCCCGCCAAAAACGAGAAATTATTATTTTCGCCAAAACCGAGAAGTCACGTTTTCCCGCCAAATCCGAGAAATTAAGTGTTCCCGCCAAAAACGAGAAATCATGTTTTTCGTAAAAACCGAGAAATTAAGTTTTCCAGCCAAAACCAAAAATTAAGTTTTTCTACCAAAACCGAGAAATTAAGTTATCCTGCCAAACTGATAAATTAAGTTTCCCCGCCAAAACCAAGAAATTAAGTT
Source organism: Moricandia arvensis (assembly GCA_905132765.1). Taxonomy (NCBI): domain Eukaryota; kingdom Viridiplantae; phylum Streptophyta; class Magnoliopsida; order Brassicales; family Brassicaceae; genus Moricandia; species Moricandia arvensis. Next base: position 132,767 of record CAJHQP010000966.1, read on the forward strand.
TTGTGGCCAAAACCAAGAAATTAAGTTTTCCCTTCAAAACTGAGAAATTAAGTTTTTCTGCCAAAATCGAGAAATTAAGTTTTCCCGCCAAAACTGAGAAATTAAGTTTTTCCGCCAAAACCGAGAAATCACGTTTTCCGCCAAAATCGAGACATCACATTTTCCTGCTTAACCGAGAAATCACGTTTTCTCGCCAAAATCGATAAATTATGTTTTCCTGCCAAAATTGAGAAGTTTAATATGACTGCCAAAACCGAAAAATTTAGTTTTTCTGCCAAAATCGGAAAATCACATTTACTGTCAACCTCTTAAAATTTTGATTTTCCGTTGAAAATGTGTTTTTCACTAAATTTGCAAACTATGTTTTTTTTTGTCAAAATCCCAAATGTATGTTTTTAGGAGGCCCATAACCCATTATCATTTTGGTCTTTACCCAATTGGACCATGGACCAATTGGTCTTTTATCAAGTTGGACCATTAATTGAAAGGTTCATGATCTTATTCTCAGAAGATTGATGAGTTGAATGCCAAGTTAGAACTGTTGATGAAGAAAGACATGCAATATGTGAATTTGTTAGCAATGGGAAGATATATTGAAACTTCCATGCTGATGAGTAAAATGACTTTCAGGTTGATGTGAACTATTTTGGGAACCAAGGAAACTATCCAAACAAAGCCTTCAGTAAGAATCAGAAAACTCAGTTCCATAATAGACCTTGTGTGCAAAACAAGAGTGTGTTCAATCAAGGGTATCCGAACAAAGGCCAGAATCAGAGCAACTGTTTTGGCAATGCTGGTTCTTAGGTTCATGGAAACTCATCTACAGATCAGCCTTCTTAGGATTTTGAGCTTAATCAAATGGTGCAACAACTGTTCGAAGGTCAGCAAAAGAATGCTCTTGAAATTAATGAGAAAGTGGACATCATGTATACTGATCTCTCTGATTTAAAAGGGAAGTTTTCACATGTGAAAGTGTAGGAATTGCAAGTCGCTCGAAGCTCTTTAGGAATTATGGCACCATGAGGAACATGTGCATGGAAACAAAGGCCATCCAAAACAAGTGTAAATGTTATTAATATCGCTAGCAAAAATAAAGAGGACACTATCTGCAAAGCAGCGATATATCAATTTTTTGAAGTTGGGATCGACCGATCCATGTCAAAGATCGACCAGTCTGGATGAAGGTGGATCGACCGATCCCCACAAGTTAGATCGACCGATCATTGTACGTCTGAGCCTGAAAATGCTACTGATGATGCTCAAGAATTTGTGGAAGTTGAGATTGTGTATGTGCCACCTCCTTATGTCCCAAAGTCTCATATCAAAGGCATCAAGTTGGACCGATGGATGATAAGAAGTATGCTTATTTCAAAAAAAATTATAAGTGTGGTTGCATGTGAAGTTCCTTTGAAGAAGGCAGCTAAGAATGTCTCATTGTATAAGAAATTTTTCTAGGACATCATGGCAGGGAAGGAAGTTGTGGAAGAGATGAAAGCGCAATTTCATCAAGAGATGAATGCTTGTCAGCCTTTGAAACAATTTGCAAAATTAGAGGACCTTGTACAATTCTATTTACCTTGCAGGGATGGAAGTCACATTTGCTGAATGTCTTTGTGAATATGGGTTTACTGTAAACGACATGTCCAAATACATTGCAGAGATTTTGGGGATAGATTCTTTAAAGGCTGCTGGTGTGTCTCTGAAATTTGCCAATGCTTCAACCGCACCCCCACAAGGCATCATGATGGATCTAAAGGTTAAGGTGGGAAGATGTCTGGTTCCCACATACATCCATGTTACTGAGATGAGAAAGGATCTGAGAAGCCACTAATTCTGGGGAGACCTCTCCTTAATATTGTAAGGGCAGTAGTGGATATGTCTACTAAGAAGGTTGCATTCTCTTAAATTGAAAAGGAGCTTTACTTTAATGTTGTACCCACTCGTGGAAATACTAAGGTTGCTTCTTCATTTGCCACAGTAAAAGACAATAAGTTGGTCTCTGAGAATACCCAAAAGAATGATGAAAAGAGTGGTGTTGATGAAGTCTTGCATGGAGTCATCAAATTTTCTGTGAGGAAGCCCAAAAATGCTAGCAAGAAGGACAATCAGAAAGAGCATATGAGTGAGGATGGTTCTCGTTCGATTCTGACACCTCATAGGTGTGATGGAAGCACAATTGAATATAAGGTCCAACGCAGAAGAAAGTATTAGCTTTTCTCAAAGATCAGAGGTACGCCCATGCCTAAATTCAAGGAAAATGGTCAAAGTGCTATAAAAATTATGATGAACAACATTCAGCCATTCTTGGCTGATTCCTCGACCAAAGTGAAGCTCATGACTATAAAAAGCACTTGGTGGGAGGCAACCCACTGGTATGTTCCTTTTCTTTTTCATTTCTCTTTTATTTAGTTTCGTTTATCTACTCACCTCCTCCTTTAGATTTATTTTTGCACCGACATAATATGAAGTAAGTCTGGGGGAGGTTGCCACTGATGTTATCTTTTGTTTCTGTGTTTGGGTGTTTTTGAGTCATTTTTTTGCTTTGTTTTATTGAGTCATAGTTTCTCGGGGCTACTATTTGTTTTTGGAACGAACTGTCTAGCTAATGCCTTACTGACCATTATTCAACCACTTACATCATATCCCACAAAAAACTCCCAAATGGATCGATCTGCTAATGGCACCCAAGCTTGTTTGGGTAACTGAAGAATCCAAGGCTGACTTTAACTAATCTACACAATTCTATCATCTTTAAGCGTGGCATACATTGGATCATATTCATCGTTCAGGTCTGAAATGACAACGTTTGTGAATATGGTTTCCCTCTCTCTTCCCTTCAAATGAAAAATAAGAAAAATGATAAAGGTTAAAACAAAGTGAATCGGGTGCTCAGTGGTTACTACCGTTGGTGCTTGTGTCTCATGGAAGCCTATCCAATAAACTCAATCGAAAGAAAAAAAATAAAATGATACCCTTCAAAGTAGGGAGAAATCGAATGAGGAAAGTGAGTAAAGGGAAAGGAAAGAAACCAGATTAAGACTATCACTATGATCAGAAACCTGTATGGGTAAGAGTCCATGTATCCTATTATCGATACCCCCTCGATGAGACTACACCTTTTAAAAAAAAGTCAAGGTTAGTAAAGGTGAATTTAGGTTACTATGGATAGTTGTGGTTTGAAAGGGGTATGGCCGTTAAGCTAAATGTCAAATACATGGAAATATCTTCAAAGGTTTGTACTCTTCTATGTGGCTTTCAAAATGTAGTGGTAAATGCGATGTTCAAGGTCCCATTTTTTCAAACTTCATTTCTCTACAGTTTAGTCTATGTTTTTCTTAACTTGAGAACAACCAAATATTCAAGTATTGGGGATTCGATGAGTGTCGCTTTTTTGGTTTTAACTCGATTTTTGTTGAGATTGCAAGGTATTTTGGTCTTCACCGACTCTTTTGGTGTTATTCATGTATATTACAAGTTATATGTTAGCTTTTTGGAGTGAAATGCATTTGGGAAAACAATTGGAGCTTAAAAGGGTATTAACGCAGAAACATGAATAAATCGATCGATCTCTATCAAAGATCCAACGATATAGAGTGTAATATTGCGAATCTGCCAACAAGAAAAAATTTTGTTCGACCCAGAAATTCAATATATTTTCGCTAGTCTGATAGACGATCGATTGATTCATGGTGTAGGGATTGGCCGTTCCATGCTTAAAGGATCGGATCCTTGCCATCCGAGAGAAACTTTTCCTTTTTGCCATGCAACAAGTTTTGGAGACCTAATTACCTAGAAAATCGAACAAAGACTGTTTTTTGTGCTTTATCTTTGTTCTTGATGGCGAGAGGGCTTTTGAGGGTGATTTAGAGAGCATTTTGGAAATTTTTAAAATCTTGGAATGAGATTTCTTCCTATACCTATTGGAGAAGATTTATTATCCCTTAATCTCTGTTTAAATACAATATCATGATGCTTTATTTTGAATTAATATATTGTTGTTCTTTGAGCATGAGTAAGTAGTTATATTTTTGAATTAAGGTTTCTCACTAGTGGATTTCATGATATATTGGTGTAGAATTGTTAGATTGGAGAATCTATCGTTTGGTTCTTTGTCTATCGTTTTTCTTAAGGCTGAGACTTCTCTGACCGCCTCGCCTCTGATGTAAGATATTTGACACATCGAAAATGTTTGCTTGAATTCCCAAAATAATAGTAAATTAGTAAAGTTTCTATAACTAAAGGAAGTTGATGTTGTTGCGTCTTGTGAACTAATCAAACAAGAATATTTTGAGTGTTTAGAATATGAGATTCAGTAAAGACTAGTATTTATATTTATAAAACATTGGATGTCAGCGCTACAAAAGTATGTTAGCTCTAGTTTCGTGATTTGAGTTTAAGACGTCAATTCATTTGATTAATTGTCAACTGTTTTTATCAATGTTGAAATAAAATTCCTGAGAATTCCTTATGTTCAGCGTTTGATCTAATTGTCTACAACCTCAAGTTTATTTCTTTCTTGTCTGCTTGATCTATTATTTGTATTTAAGACTGAAAATCTATAACAATCTTCTTTTATCACTTTGGCTAGTAAATTGTCTTACAACTCTATGTGTGATCTCTGGCCCTTGTGGATTCGATCATGTATTGATATTTTGCCTTCACTATGAAAATGCATGCAGATAATCAAGTTAAAACCTGACATATCAGCAAGCTCACACCTCTCTTTGAAATTTTTGGCCCAATTGAAGCTCCTTCGGTGACCAAACTCTTTCGCGGTTCCTCGCAATCATGTTTTACAGCTACGAATACAAGCCTTTCTGTAGTGAAATCCATATCAATTCCCGATGAAGTTGACGACAAGCTCAAACCTCCATCTGAAATTTTCAGCCTAAACAAAGCTCCTCCGGTGACCAAAATCTCTCATGGTTCCTCGCCAGTATGCCCCACTGCGACAAATAGAAGCCTTCCAGTAGTGAAATCTTCATCAATCCCCGATGAAACTATGATGTTCGATGAAGCACTAATAAGAGCATTGATGAATGTTATAGAGTTATCCTCTAACCCACCAATTACTTTTGTTCAATGAATTGAAGCATGGGACAAACCTTTAGCATTTGAACCACTTTCTAGTGCTCAATGTCGGAAACACTATAGGGTTTTGAGCCATATTACCTCAAGAATTTACTTGATTCCTTATGACCAACACTAGTTGATATAATTGGGAAAAGGTCAGAAGAAAAAATATCAACACACTATTGTAAGAGATTTTCCTTGCATTCATATTCAGAAGATTCCCGTTCTGTAATTTAAGGATGATGGAACTCTAAGGTTTCCATGGGCTGCCATATTGAACCCTACTACAAGAAACCTTTATCGACCAGCCAAGCCCACCTTTCGGTCTAATGAAACTCTTCAGGTAACCATTCCTTCACATATACTAAGTTTATGACCAGAGATTTAAAAGAATATGTCACTGGAATGTTCCATCTTTTCTCTCTTCCTCATGTGGCTTAATCCATGTTGTAGTGAATACGTTGTGGGGGAAGAAATTGCATAATAGGATGATGTAAGATAAGTGAGTTGTCTTATATGTTTCACATTCCCCATGATTCAGAATATTGCTACTCAAGATTAGGTCTCAGACACATTACATCCGGACTTGGTAAGCTTATGCAAACGCATTAACCTCGTATTGATATGACTAATTTGAGAAAAGAAAAGTTGATTGTTCAAGTTGAACTTGACACGTCATTCTTAAAAGAAATTGCCTTAGATGACAAGCAAGGTAATATATTATTTGGTATATATTGAGTACACATGAATTTCAAGTGGAGATATGGAACTTAGAAAACAAAGAAAAAGATGTCTCTTCCCAACTGCACAAATAAGTGTGGAAAACGTTCAAGGCAGGAGGATATTTCAACTGAAACTCTAGGAGTTGAAACGAAAAGGGAACAAGCTTAGTGTAATGTTGAATCAGATCATATGGTGGTACAATTTGGAAATTCAGAAGTGAGTTTGATTTCAGTTGAAAAAAGCACAAAGTGAATCTATCCAAATTTTGGAACCCAGTAATAAAACATATTTTAAAGAGATACAAACACAAGAAGGTGCTGAGCCGAATGATCTTTCAATGCCAGCAAACTTCCGCACTTACTCTAAGGTAACAATAGCCATTGGCTCGAACTGCCAGTCGACTTTAACGCCATAAGGAGGTACTCTAATTGCTCCAAATCAAAATACTATTATGAATGAATTAGATCGCATATTATTGTTTCTACCAATATTACTCTGCTACATATGGTATCCCTCTCACAATCAGACTGATCAACCAACTGAGCATGTTGATGGAGATAGGTTTATTAGTGATGCTAAGGTAAACTTCAACATGTTAAGAGGTGGAATGCCAATAAAACCACTTCCAAAATATTAGGATATAGCTGGACCATGAAGCAAGGGAAATGTAAATAAGGTCGTTGAAGCCACGAGAGTCGAGTACCATCCAACTCCCTATTATTGCCCTCCTTTTTCTTGTTTCACTAAGCTTATATACCATAAGTTTCTCTTCTTTTCTAAGCTATTGCTTGGTTGAATAAGAGGTTTTTTTCTCATTATACTTTCTTAAACTTTAGAATTGTAAAACCATACCTTGTATGTTTTATGTTTTTTTTTATTCGAAAGAAAATTCTCTTTTACAAAAATAAAAACATGTTTGTATGTTTTAAGGTATGTCAATTAACTTTCCTTCCTATAGATGTCGATCCGCCGTTGCTTGAGCTAATCGTTCATAATGGGCTTTAGTGTAGAAAAATGTGGTACAAAGAGAAAGTGATTGGTGTATTAGTGTTGAGAGAATACCTTTGATCCTTCTCAAACAAATTACGGTTCTACTTTTTATAATATTTGAAATTATATCGTAAATGTAGAACAAAATTATAAAGCTTGCTAAAGATAAGAACTCATATTTCTAACAA